>JAKJMR010001116.1:55088-69808 GCA_024449315.1 Daboia siamensis
TAACTAACTAACTAACTAACTAACTAACTAACTAACTAACTAACTAAATAAATAAATAAATAAATAAATAAATAAATAAATAAATAAATAAATAAATAAAATAAATAGTAAATTCCCATATCATACATTTCTAATTTTCTTAATTACTTTCAGTTTTTTTTTTTTTAAAAAAATCAGCATAACAAATTAATCAAACTTCACAGAACAGATGTCTATCTTTTCATCATTTCCAAAGCATTTGGATGCATTTAAAACCCTAAGTGAATTTCAAGAATGAAACAAGTAAAAAGTTTCTAAACCTAAATTAACTAATTTAGGAGCTGCAACACTTAGAAATATTTAGAAAGTTCATGCTTTGGTATTTACTTAATAAGACCTGCCATGAAATACAAAATGCTAAAATTCAATAAATTATTTGTAGTATATAAACCAGTTGAATTTAAACACAAAACAAGTATTATTGTAATTGTGTGCTTATGCTCATCTTGTCATAATAAAAAAGGACCCACTAGAGCAGGGGTAGGCAACCTCAGCTCTTTTATGACTCATGGACTTCAACTCCCAGAATTCCTGAGTCTGACTCAGGAATTCTGGGAGTTCAAGTCCATGAGTCATAAAAGAGCCGAGTTTGCCTACCCCTGCACTAAAGAATACACCAGAAACCGTCAACTAAAAAAATCTTCAAAGGAATAAAATTCACAAGGGAAGAAGAAAATAACAACCTTCTAGCTTCCTGAATAGCCTCATCAATAGGGACAACAGTGGCAAACTAGAAACCCCAGCCTATCATAAAACTACTCAATCAACTAAGTTCTCCACTACAAAACTAACAACCCAACCTCCCACAAAAGAAGCTGTGTAACAATACTATTATGGTGAGCATTGCAGCATCCTGGGGAGCAGAAAAGGAAAGTCATCTACACAACATCTTCTATACAACAAAATGTATATCCATGTATTTCATCAAAAGTACCTAACCATTCAATGCAATATAGCACAACCCACACAACCTGTGAAAAGAATAACACTGCCTAGCATCAAAAACATCTCAGAAACCACCAGCAGACTCTTATAACCACATGACATTATTGTAGCAAACAAACCAACTAAACAAAACAGTCACTTCTACAACAGCCACTGTAGAATAAACAGGCAGAAGTTTAGATTATATCCATGAACACCAACTAAGCAGTCAGAAGACTCAAAAATTATTTAACTTTATTAAAGGTAAAGGTAAAGGTTCCCCCGCACATGCGTGCTAGTCGTTTCCGACTCTAGGGGCCGGTGCTCATCTCCGTTTCATAGCCGAAAAGCCAGCGCTTGTCCGAGGACTTCTCCGTGGTCATGTGGCCAGCATGACTAGACGCCAAAGACGCACGGAACGCTGTTACCTTCCCACCGTAGTGGTCCCTATTTTTCTACTTGCATTTTTATGTGCTTTCGAACTGCTAGGTTGGCAGAAGCTGGGACGAGTAACAGGCGCTCACTCTGTTACGCGGCACTCGGGATTCGACCCGCCAAACTGCCGACCTTCAGGTTGACAAGCTCAGCGTCTTAACCCACTGAGCTACCGCGTCCCTTTATTACAGATGGACAAATTTAATCATTATTTCAACTGGGAAACTGTGACCATTCTAGACCAACCCAAGTCCAAAAATGCATTCAGACAAATTGGCCATCAACAGGCATATAGACATACATGACATTTACATACCATTCAAAAAAGTGACAATCAATAAGCCAAACAGGGAACAAAAAGACCTAAACTCCTCCTCATAGACAATCAACTCCCAGATGAGATGAGATTAACACCAAAATTAACATTACAATCAAGAAGCAAACAATACCACAATCAAGGAACTGCCAAACAAGCTAACAGTAAACAGGCCACCAAAGAAACATAAAGACAATTCCCACTAGCAGTGACAGGACAAACTACTAGAGCAGGGGTCTTCAAACTTGGCTCTTTTATGACTTGTAGACTTCAACTCCCAGAATTCCTCAGCCAACATGCCTGGCTGAGGAATTCTGGGAGTTGAAGTTCACAAGTCATAAAAGGGCCAAGTTTGAAGACCCCTGTATTAGAATGTTAAATAAGAGCAAACCCCTTTCCCTACTAGCACTAATGATGTTACCTAGTTTGGTAATGAAATGTCTGCAAGAAAACCTTCAGGCTCAAAAAGCACAAAGGACCCTACATTAAAATGTGTTAAGAATCCTACCTTCCCTAAAGGTTCTCCATATTTTTTAAAATTCAGTCCTAATGACACCAAAATATAAAATCAGCTATCACTAACCAAGCTATAATCAATACATTTACTTCTCTGATTTGTAACTCATTGCATCTTCCCATTATCTGCATTTAAATCTGCCCTGTGATAGCAACTGTGAATGGTACAGGAACTTATATTGGAAGGATAACACAAGTTTATGAGCTGAAGCCAAGATGGACTCTTGAACCTAAATTTCCTGAAAAGAAATGTTTTGATTTTGGCCACGATGAAAAGAGAGGACTCATTGAAAAAGACCTTTGTATTGGGAAAGACTGAAGGTAAATGGAGAAAGTGATGGCAGAGAATGCAATAATTAGAATGCAATAATTAAGAAAGCTTTTTTTTAAAAAAATTAATAAGATCCATATCGTACTATTCAGATGTTACTAATCCATGTTATTTCCTATTTACATTGATTTTCAATCAGGCTTATGTCTATGTAGAAAAGAAAATAAATTCCAAAATAAGTTCAAAGACTCTGGGAAAAAATCCCAGAGTTAAACTAATATAAGCTCATATTCCATTAGCCATTTTATCTAATTGCTGACATTGGGGAAGACAAAAGAGGACAATTTATTTGTCAGTCCTCTCCCTTCATCTGGCAAGAGGAATTTTGGATTAGCCTAAATTATGTCTGTCCCATTGTTTTCAATTGAAAGTAAAGTAAGAGAAAAATAATGGCTAGAATTATGTCCAATTGACTTTCCCCGGTTTGGTGCTACTAGTGTTAGAAATTGGATACACTGTTTTGTGAAGAGTAACAATAAAGGAGAATATTTGCAGCTCAGGATTGAAATGAGGGTCTTGGTGCTCTCTGATTTGGTTGTTTTCTTGCAAACATTTCATTATCCAAACTAGATAACACCATCACTGCTAGTAAAGTATAAGGCAGGGGTCTTCAAACCTGGCCCTTTTATGACTTGTGGACTTCAACTCCCAGAATTCCTCAGCCAGCATGCCTGGAATTCTGGGAGGAATTCTGGGAGTTGAAGTCCACAAGTCACAAAAGGGCCAAGTTTGAAGACCCCTGGTATAAGGTATGCTCTCAGTTTATATTCTAGTCCTGACAATGTTGTTGGGGGTGTTCTTAGAGGTTCTTTGATTGGGATGTTTACTATTGGCTTGTTTGGCAAAGCTGACCATTTCCTTTTTTTTAACTCCTTCCAAATCACAGAAAACTATAATTTAACTACATTTCATTATGTAAAAATGTCATATTTCTTTTTAGAACAAAATACACATCTATGTACTTCGATAGACACTATATCATAAGACTATCTATTAAAATGATAATATCTCAGGAGAACTGTGAAGTTATAGGGAATAAATTTGATGATCTTCTGATTTAAAATTTCTGTTCAAACTATTGAAACATCTTGGTGGATACAGAGATATTACTTCAAGCTACACATTTCAGGGTTTTATGTTTTATAATACATATCCACATCCCCCAAAAGATAATACTATTTATCCACAGATAACAGAACCTGAATGTGTGAAGTGAGGCATATCTGTGGAAATGAAATAAATGCAAAACACTTTCCCTTCTAGAGACAGTCCTTAGGAATAGATGATTGGAACCAAAAATGGGGAATTCCAGTGAGAATTCATAGGAAAATAGATGTCTCTGTAGAAATGGGGATTGTATTACGGTGGAGATTGGCAGGCAGATGGCAAATTCGGTCCAGGGAAGTTTCCATTAAAAAAGAGAGATTGTGAGATTGTCCAAATGAACTCTAGACAGCTGATTCTTGTGGGTAGACTTCGGAAACCAAGGTTTTTGTAATCAACTTATGAGTTGAGCAGCTGGAGTTGAAATTTTCAACCGAGCTCAAAATGGTAATGTAACCTATATAAAGAAATAAAGTTCACTGAGCTTCATTTCTTAATCACTTTTGAAAATTGCCTTTTAAACTGCTTTTCAACAATTAAGAACTGTTGGAGCAACCAGTTTTATAGCATTTGCTGAGTGAATCTCTTCAATCCTTAGTGAAAGAAATTTAGATTATAAATTTAAGGGGTTTTTTTGTGGAGATAAACAGCAAAGGTGATAGCTAGGAATGAATGAGGAAGCTTTAAAGCTTTGTTTTTACATTAAAAATGAGTTATTGGAAAAAGCTACCATTATTTTGTATTTAAAACAAGGTGATAAGCTACTAAAACTGATAGCTTCTTATAAGAATGTGTGTGTGTGTGTGTGTGTGTGTGTGTGTGTGTGTGTGTGTGTGTGAATAGGAGGAAAGAAAGTAGCAAGATGGGAATACGGGCAAGGAGATGCGGGACAATTAAAGCAATTACAGTTAGCTAGGACGGACAGCCCCATTACACGATCAATAGGCAGAGCACTGTGTCAACAGGGTTTATAAACAAACTCCCCACCCCAAACACTCACTCTGATGATCCTGGCAATGGACCAGTGAAAGCTAAAGTTATTTTGGGTTGTAAATAGTTGTTTTTATTATTTTAACAATAAACAGCTATTTTTTTTTTCATTTCATATGCAATGGTATAAAATCCTTGAACTCTAGGATAATTGTAAAAGAGCTGTTTATTGTTTAAGAACCATAAAATAACAAAATCAACCATTTATAAAATCTAAAGATCTAAAATTGACTGTCTTAGCTTTCACTGATCCACTGTCAGAGTCATCAGAGTAGGTATTAAGTGGTGGGGAGTTTGCTTATAAACCCAATTGACTTCACGCCCTACTCATTGATCATGTGATGGGCCCACCTGTTCTAATTGACCATAGTTGCTCTAGTTGTCCTGCATAGCAGACATCTGGGACCCCACAGAATGCAGAATGATTCAATGATAACAGTCCGGACGATGATACCATATGTCAATTGGGTATCAGAAGCAACATATGCTGGCACCATATAATATCAGTGTGGCCCACCAGCCCAATCAAACACTTTGTGCCAATGTGATGTGTCCCAAGGAGCCACTGCCCAAGGAAGAGAAGTCATCAGTGGTCTATAGAGTGCAATGTAAAGACTGCCAGTGTAACTACACTGGAGAGACAGCCAAACAGATAAAAACTAGAATTCATGAACACAAGTTGGCCATCAAAAGACAATAACAGTATTCACAAATATGGACACACATGGTCACCAATGATCACTCTTTTGACTCCATGGGGGCAGAGATCATCGGTCAAGATGCCTCCAAAGGAGGCCTGGCTGTCAGACGCACACTCAATTAATTGCGACATAGAATTACCACAGGCATACCAGGCATTGAAGGTGCATGAACAGAGATCAAAAACACTACCCATTCTTGGAAAGAGAGGAACTAAGAAAGATTGGGACTACACGATTCATGCAAGTGAAAGAAGACCAGATGCATAGCATCCTGACGAGTTTAGAGCAAAGGAACAGATAATAAATGATCCAGCAACAACTTACAATGACCAGATGTGGATGAGGTGAAGGGAGAGAGGACCATGTCCAATACACATACAGATGGATGGGGGACACCTGGAGGAAATGGGATCGACCATGAGAGGTGATGACAAGCAGGAGTGGCAGGGTGGTGAAGTTGATACATGGATGTGTGCAACCCAAAGATGGGAGGGGATTCTGCAAATGGATGAGGATAGAGTGATGCAAGGACAATGAGGAGATGAGAGAGGCATGACTCGCAAGAGGAAGAGGTGCAAGAAAAAAAATGGCATGCCAAGATCACACGGCAGTGCAAAGTGAGGGGTGATCCAGCAATAACTCCCATTGGCCGAGCCTGACAAGACAGGGAGGAGGGGCACTGCAATGCGCACATGCATTTGCATGCAAAGACCAGCTGGGAAGGACACAATCAACTAGAGCAAATAACAGAGGACAGGGGCGACAAGCGGACACAATGGAGAAAGGAGAGTGGGATGATAGCAGAAAGACACGAATATCACTGGATCCAGATTCACAGTTAGAAATGGCTATGGGAGGAAGGGAATTGGTGGATAGATTGGTAACAACACTAGATGGCCAGATGCAAGAAAGACAGGCAGGAAAGATGAAAAAAGAGAGAAGAACCCCCAGAATTAGCATATACATTAGGGGATAAGACCCAGGAGAGTCAGGACTGACTGGAGCAAGTGAAATAAAACAAGTGGAGAAAGAAATGATGGGAAGAAAGAGGGTGATAGGATTAAAACACGAACAGGGAGATGCGGGACAACTAGAGCAACTATGGTCAATTAGAACAGGTAGGCCCATCACACGATCAATAAGTACGGTGTGAAATCAATTGGGTTTATAAGCAAACTCCCCACCCCCTAATACCTACTCTGATGACGTGATGTTAAGGCGTTTTCACATTGATGGAGGGTAGGTTCACCTGGCCTGCTGTATTGCCTGATAAAAATAGGTGGATACCCGTTGTTCCTGCAGACATGGTAAAGGCAACGTCTTTCTTTCCTTTTTGCCATCACAGATAACACTGCTTTATATCCACGGTGTATCCAACGCCAAACCGTGTATATTGGCCCCTCACAAGGTCAGTGTTGCCCACAGACATGATCGGACTCTACGAGCTTGTGTCATGCGCCCTAAAGACCCACTCCCAAATGAGGAAAAATCCTCGGTCATGTATAAGATGTCATGCCAAAACTGCAAATGCAACTACTTTGGGGAGACAGCAAAATGACTGAGGACCAGAGTGCACGAACACAAGCTCACTATTAGAAGACAAGAGCAGCATTCACAGGTGTGAGCACACATGGTCACACATAACCACGTCTTTAATCTAACAGGGACCGAGGCAATTACAAATGATAACACTAAAGGCGGTCATTTGTTCAAGGAAACCTGGTTCTCAAACTGCTCCTCCATCAGCACATAGACCTCCCCCCTGCATACCAGGCACTAAGAAATTGGGAAGAGGAATGGTGCACACGATATGGATGCAAACAGCGTAAGCACTCACAGAGCGCTTCATTGAATCAAAATCGAAACTGCACAACCATACAATCACCCTGTATTGTAAAACACAGGGAAGAAGAGAAACAACCACCTAGACCCTCTGGTATAAGAACATGGGCAATGACCAGGGCTATGGCTATGACACACAGAACGGATAACAATCCACTTTTGACAACAAACACCCAGGGACAATCGCATCCCCCAAAGAAATACAGCCAGCTGCAACGAACAGATCGGTGATGCGTTCTATGAGCCGAGTGCAGAAACACTGACAGTATAAATGCGATCTCCCCACCCCAACGTTTTCATCCTGACAATGTTGGCAGTTAGCCAACAAAAGCTTGATCTTTTAACATTAAAACTGTTTCAGTTTTCTTATTCTATCCCAGTGTTTGTTTGGTTTGTTATTTTAATATGCCTGGGATTCGTATCTTTCGTCTCATCAAGGAATATGACGTCTCCATGGTCATGTGGCTGGCATGATTAGATGCCAAAGGCACACGGAACGCTGTTACCTTCCCACCATAGTGGTCCCTATTTTTCTACTTGCATTTTAAGTGCTTTCAAACTGCTAGGTTGGCAGAAGCTGGGACGAGTAACAGATGCTCACTCTGTTACGCAGCACTTGGGATTCGACCCACCAAACTGCTGATCTTATATATATATATGTAAATTGGTTTTGCTAACAAAGAATTAAAGGGAGACTGATATGCATTTCAAACTTATTTGTTTTCGTCAGTCAGCCATACCCTTCTGAGATTCCAACCTGGGCTTATTGCACATTAGGCAGTTGTTTTCACCTCTAAGCCACAGGATCTCTCTCACTTTGTTAGCTGAGAAGCAAGGGGGATATGTGTCAAATGCTTGTTAACTCTTTTTTAGATTACCTTGCTAGGCCCCAAACATGGGACAAATCTTATTTCCTGTCTCAGCCTAACCGAAGGCCATCGAACAGGAAGTAGTCACCACTGGTGACAGCTCATATTTGTGTAAATTGGTTTACAATTTACACAAAACAAATAAGTTTGAAATGCATATCAGTCTCCCTTTAATTCTTTGTTAGCAAAACCAATTTACACAAATATGAGCTGTCACCAGTGGTGACTACTTCCTGTTCGATGGCCTTCGGTTAGGCTGAGACAGGAAATAAGATTTGTCCCATGTTTGGGGCCTAGCAAGGAAATCTAAAAAAGAGTTAACAAGAATTTGACATATATATATATATATATATATATATATATATATACAGAGAGAGAGAGAGAGAGAGAGAGAGAGAGAGATATTCTTATAAGGAGCCATGGGGGCACAGTAGTTAGAATGCAGTATTGCAGTCTGACTCTGTCCACCTCCAGGAGTTCAGTACTAACTGGACCAAGGCTGACTCAGTCTTCCATCATTCCAAGGTCAGTAAAATGAGGACTCAGATTGTTGAGGGCAATATCCTGACATTTGTAAACTGCATAGAGAGTGTGTAAAGCACTGCGGAGTGATATATAAATCTAAGTACTATCTGCTCTCGCTTTTATTATTTTTGTTTCTTTTCTACTTTTCTTTCTTTTTTCCTTTTTCCCTTTTCTGAAATTTCTAGGTTTTCTTTTTACTTTTTCAATTTATATTAGATTTTTCTTTTTAATTATAATGTTTAGTAATATTATATAAAAATTGGTCAGAACAATGGATAAAACTAGAAGGGTAATGGGAACCTTAATGTTCAGAAATTCCTGATTTAGTAAAAACAAACTACTGTTTTCACTGGTAAAAACAAAATGTGTTGTGGTTAAAAGGACTCTGACACATGTTTTCTCTGCAAGAAATATATTTAATTGTATGTTGCATTTTCTTCTCTTTTATTTGTGTCATCGATTCTGTGAAATCTTTGAAAGGTAAAGACTCTTCTTGACATTTGTATAACAACAAAATAAGTCTGCACTGCTATTTTCTATTATATATTTATTAACTTGCATTTTTTTCCTTCATACCCTGTTATTACATCTACAATTACTCTGACTTTTAAAACAATTCAAAAAGTGATTTAACCTAGAAAGCTTTTCATGATATTTCCCAGGAATGAATTCTGTGTGATATACAGGAGGCAAAAGAATAATATACTGCATTAATCTGAAGCAAACCCTTTGATTTCTTGGGGACAAGAGGCAGCCACAACACAAGAAAGCTTGATAATAGACAGGCTACTTCCTGATCCCTTGTACAGTGGTCTGATTTGAATGCTCCAAATAAGGTGTATTACCAGTGCTTTTTTCGTAAAAGAAAAAGGTGCCGGAACTCACACACGTCATACAGCCCGCCTTGCCTACCCAAAAGGTTCCATCCAAAAAAGGTGCCGGAACTCCATTCTGAGCATTCTATGAGAAAAAAAGCCCTGTGTATTACAGACCATATTTTGGCTTATTTACGGATTTTCAGAATTCATTTTAATAACATGAGACAATTGATTGACAGTAAATTATAATATTTGGTCTGAGCATGGACCTATACTGATACTAAAGTTAACAGAAGCTATCTTATGAAAGATAGTGTCATTTTCCAAAATCCATTAGTCAAACATGCAGGAAAGGGCTCTAAAAGTTATGGTCAGCATCTAGTCTTTTTGCTTTTAAGAAAAGAGTTGAGGATGATTCTTTTAAAATAATGTTTTCCAAGGAGATATATACCCATATATTTGGTATCCCTTGCCAATGCCTTGTTCTAGGGTTGTTGTTTATAGATTTGGTTTGAGCCTACAACTCTGGTATTTCACTGTATGTCTACAATTCCAATATAGACAAGGTCAGCTAGCAAAATCTTTTCAGTTAGAGCTAGCAATTAATGTTTCTTTGATTGATGCCACTTTGGCTCACCAGGTCATGCCATATTGGATAGGGATGATTCTTCTGTGATACAATGAAGTTGAACACTATGCTGCTAATTTAAGCATACTGATTACAACAGTCTAGTTAATAGCAGTAGTCATCCAGACCAGAAAGGTTTCAACTAAGGACCCAAATGAAGTAATTCCACAACTATTTGCCATAGTGAATTTCAGAAAATAAATTTCATTGCAACCTAAAATAGTTTCATTAAATGTTACCAAATCATACATTCTGTCAAGTATATGAAATTAACTTTGTATAAGCTAATTACTGCAAGGATTCTATACCTCTCTTCCTGGAAAAGATGCCCAAATCCTTTCTAGGGGGAAAAAAATGGCTAACCAATTTGTAGGGGTGTCCAGAATAAGTTCACATTTAAAAAATAAAATTCAACTCCAAGCAGAATAGGATGCTTCATAAGGGTAAAAATATGGCTACCAACTTTGAAAGCAAGGTTAAAAACAAATCCTTTTTAGATGAATCATCTAAAATTATATCCTAAATCAAACCCAATGTGGAATCCTTACATTTTCTGCTAGTCACTCACAATCCTTTGGTTGAATTGGACAGCTGTGTAAAAGTTATAAATAAATAAATATTTACTATCCTTATTTTGCATGACAAAAATTGCTCTATCTGTTCAATATTAATTGCACCTTCAGGGATTATTGATCAGGCCACTAGATCATTCTATGTAAAGTTGAAAGACAACCAAGAGATTGAGGAAGATGAAGATGATGGTCAAATATAAAGCAATCCTATAATCTACAGAATACTGTAAAAATCTGCATGCTGATCTATTACTAGCATGTTGAATAAATCATCTCAGTGCCAAGTTTCCTAATTATATATTTGTGATATGAAATCTTTCAGTCAGGCCAACAGTTTCCATGGTGACTGAAATAGCCAAAGAATTAGGTTTTTCTGAATCTACATTTTCTTTTGTTCTTTAGTTCCTGTGATTTTACAATATTCTTGAATATTTTCCTTGATTCTAAATTATTTTCCAGATTAGGTGACAGATTGCTGCTTATTTTTGCTTTCCTTTGTATTTCCTATGTTTCAAGGCAAGGCATTTTTGCTGGATAGGATACATTTTTAATAGTTACAATTTGCTTTTTCGCCACACTCACACTTTTCCAAAACTATTCTTTGAATCAATTTTTCTATGCTTTTTAAAGTAGCACTTTAGTAGATCTTCTGTAGAATGTACAAACTGATATTTTAGTTTCAGCACTATTATCATAGTTATTATCATCATCATCCATCATCATTATCAACATCAGATTGTAATTGCATAATTGTACTTGTAGTAGATTCCTTTGGATTTCAATATCCAAAGATTCAACTCACTTTTTTCAAATATTCATACTGTGTAACATCATTTATCTTCCAGTAAAAACCTTATTTCACTAGTAGTCATGAAACTTGCATGTAACTAGAAATTCTTATACTTAACAATTTGTATAGATCCATGACATTTTCTCTTTCTATTTACTATACATAATCTTGCAGAATTTCTGCTGTACAATGCCTTGTTTTCCTCTCTATGGAATACTTCTATTCTGACAGTTTAGATCTGATTTTTTTTTCTTGCATGTTCATGCCTATTTTTCTATGATTGCCCAACTTTTCAGTTTTGGCACATTTCACTGATTGCTGAATACCTCCAAATCTAAAAAAAAAAAGTTTTTTTCCTTAGTAATGTTTTATATGCAGCCTATTATAGTACCATTCTCACTGAATACTTTCTGACTGAAAAAAGAAAGACTCCCTCATCCTTTGAAAGCCTCCATGGTTATTGCTGTCAGAACTCCACTGTCAGAGAGGCAAATAAAATCAACACTGTGAACACTCTGGTAGACACTTTGCAAGAATAAGCTTCCTGGATTCCATCATGTTTCAAAAAGGAGGAATATCTGACTTTAATTTCCTTTGATTGGCACCACCAAGACCTGGTTATAAGATAGGCCAATATACATAAATGTTTTAAATAAATAGTTTTGAGAACATAAAAGTTCCATGCCTTCTATGAGCATCTACATTTCCTTTACTATTTGGGCTTGTTTTCAAATTTTTTCTACGTTTACCATTGCGAAACTAGAATTTTGACTGTAATTCAGGTGGTATTCTAGTCTAAGAGGATGCAGATATATTTTTCTACCTTGTTCAATGCACCAGAGTTTCTATACCATTTCTGATATTTCTGATAAGGATGTACAGAGGACCTCTTGAGCTAACAAGACCGTGCACAGAAAAAGAGGATACTGAGAGTAGTCAAGTTTACGCAGCCACCACACAGATACACTGAGGTGTGTAAAAAAGGTTTACTTGTGGAATAATACCATAGCACAGTCCCATATAAAACAGTCCAGGTCATACATGAGTAAAGAGATGATAGCAAATAACAATAGTCCAAGGAGTATCCAATTCAGAGTCTTCTTAGCAGTCCGCAAGTCAAAACACAGTTCTTCAGGTTTAGCAAACAGTAGCAAACCCACAAACCACAATAATCAGCAAATGTTACAGAGAGAATCACAGAGAGAGAGAAGCTATGTCTCTAGCTCCCTCTTATGACCGTTGGAAAAACAGCATTGGCCAATCGTCACATTTAAAGTGATACAATACAGTTTCTATTACAACACCACAATCATAGTTTATATATATTGCCAACCCAACCATTTAGGCCATAGTCATCTACCTAACAATTTCCAATGCTAAACATCAAAGTAGCTTCCACTCATTTTTATAATTAATATTCCACTCTCCACTTTGTGGCAAATGGATATTAATCATCTTCTAGTTCTAGAAGAAAGAGGAAGAATGGTTGGGTGCTATAATTTTGCCTCCCATAACACATTCTTCTTATAGTTTTATGCTAAAATACAAAAGACTCCCACCCGGCCAAAAATGTTATCTATACATAGACATGCATCACAAACAACTCGGCACCACTTTTAATTGCAACTAATTAATGATATCTGCAATAATATTAAAATAGCTGATATACAGTAAATGACAGCAACCATCTATAAGCTATAGATGTAACCGGCTAATCTTCCTTCCTAACTTCCTTCCTTTCAAAGAAGAAAAAAAAAAGAAATATAACCCATAGAACAATTTTTAAGCAGTAATCCAGCTTGAGAGGTTGTGTAATTCAACCAGTCTTTTCTATCTGACAGCACAAGTAGAATCTCTTTTCATGGATGGTTGGTGATATTTCCATTTCCTGAGGTGAGAAAATAGCATGTAAATAGAAAGTGAAACATTTCATTATTGTACAGCTTGAAGGGAAATCACTATGTCCTTTCTCTCTCTCCCTCTCTCCCTTTCTTCTTCTCCCTCCCCCCCTTTCTTTTTCTCCTAGAATTTGTATTTGGATGAACTGGGAAATTGGTTCTACAGTTCATGGATGATAGGCTCAAATTGCAGTGAAAGCCAAAAATGATTTTACTGAAAATACACTAAATGAATGGCAGTTGAAGAAAAACAGGTATACAAATTCTCTCCTCATTCATTTGTCTCTGATTCTCAGAGAGAGTGTGGACAGGTCCGTGCAGTTTTCTTGGCAAGGTTTTTCAGAAATGACTTGCTCCTGCTTAGACCTGAGAGAAAGTAAGTGGCCCAAGGTCTCCCAGCTGGATTTGTGCCTAAGACAGGATTAGAACTCACAGTCTTCCATTATCCTGCCTAGTATCTTAACTACTACACCAAACTGGCTATGATGCACCTAAAAATGTTCCATCAACTGATGTTGGATTAACCCTGCTGCAAGCCTTGTAACACTTTTTTTTTGCATCTTTAGGTCTAGACTGGCGTTTAAAGTATTTGGAGTCTTTTGCCATTATTTTTATGATAGGGACTACAAGTAGTACAATACGTGGAGATGGTTTGTGGCATATCTTATTGGTGACTTGGTCACAACTTATGTCATTGATAATTTGGCAATTTAATAAATTATTATTAATAAGACATTGTCTACAGCATGTACGCCTACAGATGGCCTGATGATATATCTTGCTTATTGCCAACTGATCTTCTGCCAAGGAAAGTCTGAGTGAAATGTAGTATACGTTTGTACCTCCTTTCTTCCATTTTCTTCTTGCAAAAGAAAAAGAGTTGGACCAAATATAATGGCAGCATAGCACCTTAACATCCCCAATTTTTTAATGCTCATATATATGTACACATGTATATATTTCAGTTATGTTTAAACATTTTAAACTATTTCTGTTTTTTTTTTCTTGCATTCTAAAAATAGATGTGTCAGATTTTTCCTTATCCCAGTTAATAAAGATGAATATAATATTTTGAAAAAAAGTAGGAATATAAATTGCAGGTAAAATCTTACTGGTTCCAAACTGTTCCTTTATAAAGCATATGCACTATATTCCAATAACAAAAAGATGTACGTAACACAAATTCTTTGAATCCTAAGCTATATATAGCAGGAAACACCCTAAGTAAAACTACTATTTCCAGTGGGAATATCAGTAGGCAGAACAGTTCTTCTCTGGGCTACCATAATTTTATCTCTGTGTGAGGCTTTAATATCACATAAAATTCCTCCTCCTCCTCCTCCTCCACAAATCTTTTTTTTCTCTCTCTCTTTCTTATCTATCTATCTATCTATCTATCTATCTATCTATCTATCTATCTAT
>JAKJMR010001116.1:78052-88297 GCA_024449315.1 Daboia siamensis
CTAGTTTGTATATTTTTGTAATTAAAAGGTATTTAGTAGGATGATGCATCGTGTTTTATTTCTTTCCTTCATGCACATCATGCATTCTCTGAGGCACGATCCTTCGCCCTCTACTAAGGTGATTTTTACCTTAACAAGCAGTGTTCCAATATCTCAGGGGCTGCCACAAAGAAGAGGGAGTCAAGCTATTCTCCAAAGCACCTGAAAGCAGGACAAGAAGCAACGGATGGAAACTAGTCAAGGAGAGAAGCAACCTAGAACTAAGGAGAAACTTCCTGACAGTTAGAACAATTAACCAGTGGAACAACCTGCCTCCAGAGGTGGTGAATGCTCCAACACTGGAAGCTTTTAAGAAGAGACTGGACAGCCATTTGTCTGAAATGGTATAAGGTTTCCTGCCTGAGCAGGGGGTTGGACTAGATGACCTCCAAGGTCCCTTCCAACTTTATTATTATTATTATTCCAATTGGCAATGTGTATGGTTTATTCAGGAACCAATGCAAAATATCCAGTTGTTGTTTTTTTAAGGAAACAAGCCATTAGTAATATTAAAAAAGGCTGCACAATCAATTTGTCTTGTATCCAGAGCACATGCAGAAATGTAGTAATTTATAATTTTTGCTTCAAAAACAGACCAATTATTCTGCAAACCTCCCAATGTAAATAATTTCAGATTCAACTGCGCAAACTGATTATAAACAATGAAATGACATAATACAGAAGCCAAAATAATTCATTGGAACATCTGTAAAAAAAACACCTATGTATTTGTAATTAAAAATTGGTAGGAACATATATGACTATTGAAAAAAATAGTCAAAATGAGCAGGTTAAAATTTTGTGGGATTTCCAAATGCAGACTCTATCAGCATGCAGAACACATTGTAGAAAATGAACTTTCTTCTTTTCAACAGCAGTAATATTTGGTGCATTATGAGGCTGGATTTTATCATGGGCTCATAACACACCATGTAAAACTATTGTTGAAAAGAAGGAAATATGGATAATTGTTGGGGCAATACCAGTGACAACTTAAAAAATGAACATGGCTGCAGCCATTTTCCCTACTCATTTTCAGTTGACACATAACATGGAGGAAGGAGGGTTTAACCAGGTGCTTCACTAGACAAAACAGACTTTCTTCCATGGGAACCAAGGTCATCGGCTGCTCCTGGGACTGCAGGCTGGGCATTTTACGAAAAGCCCATCAAGAAGTTGTATTGGGGAATGTAGTAGCTTGAATAGCTTTATGGGTGGGATTTCTTAACTTTGTATTGGGGATTGTTCCATCTGTTCAGACTTGCTTTCACTTTTGATGTGCCCATACTTTGTATCAATAAACATGTTATTTGAGGAACTTGCAAGCTGCAGAGTTCTGCTTTATTTGTCTCTATCAGAACCATGACAACCAGGTGATGGTAGAATAGAAGACAAAGAATTGGGGATTACATAGTATACTGATCTGAAAATAAAATTTGAAAGATTGTGGCATAAACCACCTTTGATGGTTGCAGTAGTTATCATCACACTTGCTATCATACCTAAATGTCATTGTTAAAATTTCCATCTGTCAAATGCAAAAAAAACCCCATACTTCTTGTATCTGCCCATATATTATGCTGATACATTACAACATCCTAGGTTCTTGGGAAGAACTTGATGTTTATGAAGGCAAATATCAACTAGTGATCTGGAAGAAGAAACTTTACATTGTTGTGAACAGAAAAATATGTGGCAATATCTGGAAACAGCAGAATAGAAGAGAAAGAACTGGAGAAATAACAAAATACAAATATTTTCAAATATAAGTGGAACAACTGTACCAAAAGAAAGCAAAAATAGTACCAATAATAACAGGTGCCTTGGGTACAATCCCAAAACATCTGGAGTACCACTTGAACACCATTGGCATTGACAAAATTACAATCAGTCAATAGTAAAAGGCAGCTTTACTTGGAAAGGTTTATGTTTTAATGATCTATTTAATACCATCAAAGAACACCTCCCTATCCCAGACTCTTGGGAAGGATTTGATAGGTGGATAAAAATACCAAACTCAGTCTGCACATCTGGCTGACTGTTCAACTAATCATAAGTAATAATAGTAAATAATGGGCAACACCAGCTAACGAACAGGCAGCCATGATTCCGTTATTTATATAATTATAACTCTATTTCAGCTGTAGGTTATTGCTCCTTTAAGTTTATGGGGCACAATCCTACGTTAGGTGTGAGGTAATCAATAAAAATACTAGCATTAGACATAATATTGGAGACCCTAGATTTAGAAACCTGTAATGTTCATTTTCTACAGTGTGTTGTGCATGCTGATGCCTTGAAGGGTGAAAACTAACATGATAAAGCAATAATTTATTTCCTCTGAGAATAGAATTAAGGAATACTGTGCGAAATGGGTGATGTTACTGGGCTGAAAAAGAAGGATATCTGATTATAGTATCATTGGTAATTTATCGCTTTTTCCTTTTGGTAACTTATCCCTCCAAGGCAACATATATGTGAAAAGGTACTGTATATAAACACATTTGGAAGCAATTCATGAACCTTAGTTTCCAACTTTTCACTGGGGTTTCTGAAGCATTGTTTTTTTTTTCTTATTGTTTATCTGCTACCTAAAAAAAGATTACAGCATTATCCTGTCCACTTTTTCTAGCACTATTTTATTCTCCAAGGGACAGCTAAGACAACCATGGAAAGTAAAAAAATTAAGAAGAAAAAAGAAAGACCCACTTTATTCAATAGGAAAATACCATTAGATATTTTCAGAACACTTTTTACACTGTAAAACTAGGTATATTGGTCCTAAACATATCAAAATATTTAATAGTGTCTATCTGAAATCTGGGGGAAGAAATGGAGGTAGTGACAGATTTTATTTTCCTGGGCTCCAAGATCACTGCAGATGGGCACTGTAGCCAAGAAATTAAAAGACGCTTGCTCCTCGGGAGGAAAGCCATGGCAAATCTAGACAGCACACTAAAAAGCAGAGACATCACCCTGTCAACAAAAGTGCGTATAGTCAAGGCTATGGTCTTCCCAGTTGCAATGTATGGCAGTGAAAGTTGGACCATAAGAAATGCTACACACCAAAGAATTGAGGCCTTTGAACTCTGGTGCTGGAGAAGACTCCTGCGAGTCCCTTGGACTGCAAGACGATCAAACCGGTCAGTCCTAGAGGAGATCAACCCTGACTGCTCTTTAGAAGGCCAGATCCTGAAGCTAAAACTCAAATACTTTGGCCACCTAATGAGAAGGAAGGACTCACTGGAGAAGAGCCTAATGCTGGGAAAGATTAAGGGCAAGAGAAGAAAGGGACGACAGAGAATGAGGTGGCTGGATGGAGTCACTGAAGCAGTGGGCGTGAGCTTAAATGGACTCCAGAAGATGGTAGAGGATAGGAAGGCCTGGAGGAACGTTGTCCATAGGGTTTCAATGGGTCGGACATAACTTCGTAGCTAACAACAACAACATCTGAAATCTTTTACCGTCCAATTTATTTTCATCCCATTCTGCTTAGATATTGAAACAATTTGGCAGTTTAATGCTTTCCTAATTCTCTCCATCCATTCACCCATCCATCCATCCATCCATCTACCCACCCGCCCATCCACTATTATCTATCTACCTTTCTACTTCCAAATTTAATTTTAAAGCTTGAAACATATCAAATCAAATACACACGCCCTTGAATCTTAAATCAGAAACATTACTGTCCAATTTATTTTCATCCCATTCTGCTTAGATATTGAAACAATATGGCACTTTAATGCTTTCCTATTTCTCTCCATCCATCCATCCATCCATCCAAACATCCATGATTAAACCTAGTAGTTAGGAAAGATAACAACAGCAGATAGATTATAGGAAAGAAGGTAGAACAGAAAGAGACATTTCTACCATTGAAACATTTTATTTCAGATAATACATATAAAATTGATATTAATTCATTATTCATTCATTCATGTGAATGAATAGATATGCCTCAGTTCTTAAGAATTAAAAGTTTGGACCAAAGACTGTTTACCAGCTAATTGGCATTGCAACCATGTTCAGAGTGTTCAACTAAATTCCCAGTTATTTTGATATGGAAATGTAACATTTCATCAGTGCAGGAGAAAGCAATATTAAGTCTTCTGGATGTTCACCTTAGAGAAGTAAAGAACCCAGAGCACTGTTAATCATATTACCTTAGAGGAACTCTTGAGTACAAAATAATAAAAATCATTAATCACACAGCTATCTTAAAGTCAGAAAACTGTGTCATTCAATTTCCATCTATTTTCCATATATGTAATTGACCAATGGGAAAAAACAATTATGAATTGCCTCAGTATGCTTTAATGGAATGTTTTGATCCAAAGAATGTACCTTTCAAAAAATTGGCATAGTTCTATTTATGGTTCAACAGGAATTAATACATTTTTTGCCAAATGTATTTGTGTATTCATAAATCTATAGTTCTGAAGCTAAAATCATGTGGCAAAAGTTAAGAAGCTTTGCCTATTAACATTTTTTTTTTCAAAAATTTGACAGGTCTATTACCAGACTAAAACCATTCAGCTTATATTAAAGGACACGGTTCCTGTTTTTTCTTACTCTGGGGTGTATCTATCTATATAGCCACATTTTTCTGTCATATTGGAGTGAGAGACTTTTTCTAGTTACTAGCTTTTATAATGAGAAATTTTAAGGGTCAGTGGCAAGTCTGAGCAGTGAAGCAACTAAGTTTTTTTTTAACTTTTGCCTTTTCAGCTAGTGGTGGATGGAATGAATTTCAGCACACACAATTCATAGTTGCAGATAAGAAGGTCTCAGAGTCTGCCATAAATAACTCTACAGGTCATAGCTTGGAACTGTAAAGTTTCATCTGGAGTAATTTAATATTCTTTGTCATTAATTACTGTATATATTATGATTTTAATATTTCAATTTTTATCTTCTTCTCAGGAAATTTTTAAATACTTTTTTATATATTTCTCAACAGATGACTTGAATCACCTTCACATTTAGGATTCTTGCAGCATTTTAAAAATCTTTTCAATAAGAAGCATCTAACTTACAGTTCTACATATATGGAAATGGATAGTTATATATGCATGTAATGAAACTAATGGAAGTAGACATTTCTCTTCCTATAACTGTCCAAAATGAGGGGAAAATGACATAGGGTTTCCTGCTTGAGAAGGGAGTTGGACTAGAAAACTTCCCAAAGTCCTTTCCAACTCTGTTATTTTGTGTTCACGGTTTATTCTAATTACTGTAACCACAACTATTTATTGAATATTAGCAGGGCTTTTTTTTTCTCATAGAATGCTCAGAACGGAGTTCCGGCACCTTTTTGGGATGGAACCTTGTAGGGTAGGCAATGCGGGTTGTATGACGTGTGTGAGTTCCGGCACCTTTTTCTTTTACAAAAAAACAAAACACTGAATATTAGTAGCAGGATATCTGAATTCATTGATCGATACAATTCAAAGTAGAGTTGACTGGGAAAATTTAAAGTGAAAATTTATAAAATTGAAAATGAAATCCACAAAAGTGAGGTACATTTACTGAGGGATCCACTATTAGTGTTTGATTTTTATTTTAGAATTTCAACTAGCAAAGTCTGGGAAGAGAGCCAACTCTGCCATTGCCCTAATCATATGGAATATTCTCCCCCCTAGAGGTGAGGCAGGCCCCCACTATCCTGGCCTTCCCGAAAGGGTTTAAAGTATGGCTCTAGGTATCTCATGGGAAGCCCAAAGGAATGTGCAGTCATGGGCTTGGTAGTGCCATGAGAACCTTCCTGGTCAACCAATTTTTAAGAGGGTTTTTAATTATTTTTGCCTCCTTAAAAATATAATTTTATTTTAGTTTTTATGTACCATTTTATATTTTCATGTTTTTTAAAAATAAATATTTTATTAATTTTCTAGTTTTGCAATCATAAGTACTTAATACATAACATGTTGTCCTGTATCCATTAGTAATTTAGTGGTACATATTAACTTCTTCAATCTAGGCCCAATATTACACTATCCAATGCTTCCCCTCTTCTTCCGGTAGTACACATTTTCCAACATTAGGCAAATACAATTCTTATTGTTAATACATATGCAATTGAATAACAACACCTTTGTTATATTTTCCTAGTAATATCTATAATATTGGTTTAAAATATCTTTTCTAACCAAAATATATCTAAATTGCATTTGTACTTAATACCCATTTGTTCAATTAATACCCTGTTTTCCCGCTTTTTAAAATTTAAATTTCCCATCAGTATTCAAAATGTCTCTATCGCTTATAAAGGTAAAGGTAAAGGTTCCCCCACACATGCATGCTAGTCGTTTCCGACTCTAGGGGCCGGTGCTCATCTCTGTTTCAAAGCCGAAGAGCCAGCGCTTGTCCGAGGACGTCTCCGTGGTCATGTGGCCAGCATGACTAGACACCAAAGGTGCACGGAATGCTGTTACCTTCCCACCGTAGTGGTCCCTATTTTTCTACTTGCATTTTTACATGCTTTCGAACTGCTAGGTTGGCAGAAGCTGGGATGAATAACAGGCACTCACTCTGTTACGCGGCACTCGGGATTCGACCCGCCAAACTGCCGACCTTCTGATCGACAAGCTCAGCGTCCTAACCCACTGAGCCACCGTGTTATAATTTCTCATAATGTTGTATTTGGGTAACCAAAAGCTTCCCTTATTCAAACCCTCTTAGCATTTTTATATTTCCCTTCTCACACCAAAGTATAATATTCTAGTTGTAAATCCTATCTTTCTACTTATAATAACACTATTTCTAACAATTATCTGTTCTCAGACATGTTCAAACATCTGATTAATAGTATAATATCCCATCTAATGGGTCAAAATCTCTATTTTTTTCAGTCTAGCTTTCTTCCTTTGCCAACTAACTTTCCAAGTCAATGCATTTGAATCATCAAGTAATTCTTCCTCTATTTTTGTGTATATTTTTGACTAAAGTATATTTTTGATTAAAGTATTTTTGGAAGGATGCTCAGCCCATTGATATTCATATCCCTCCTTCTCCAATTTCCTACAATTCTCCTAACAGCTCTATCTTCTTTTTTTAAAGTATATTTTATTTATTTTTTAACATAAACACCTTAATATTTTGTAAAAAGTGTGTTGTCTGGGCTTATATTTACAAAATAATCACTAACAATCAGTTTTTATATTCCAAAGTCCACATAATAGCTTTGCTTGATTTCCTCTTTTCCCAATAATATTCTCTTTGCCAACCTTGAATTAATACAATTCTTACTAATTCAAAAGGTAACAATTTAAATATAATTTTTTTCTGTAATTTCTACCAATAATAATCACATTAATGTCATGCTTCTTTTCTGTCTAGTATATCTTGGCTGACTCCTCATGAATCCTGTTTACAATTCTTATTTAAATTTCTTTTCCCTACAATGTTAAAAACATTCTTACTGGCTAAAAATTTCTCAAGGTTAATTACATTTAAGTATTTAAGTCTATTTTCATATCTTAAAAAGTAAATGAAAAAAGACACCAAAGAAAAAGAAAGAAAAGAACAGAGAGAGAAGAAAAAAGAGGGAAAAGGAAGAAAATAATAAAAAATAATATACTACTTAAAATACATATCCATCTTAAATTAGTATACACTTATTTCCAATGTACCCATAATTAAACCTATGTTTAATCTTTAGATGTTCCATTTAATAAATCCAATCATCTAATCTTTTAACTCTATTCAAAACATTTTTAGTTATCTATTAAAATTTTCTTAAGATCAATTACACTTAAATATCTAAAACTTTTCCTTTATATTAACCATCCCAAACATTTTTATATTTCCCCATATCAAAAAATAAACTAAAAAAAGAGAAAAAGGGGAAAAAAATACTATCTTACTTGGGGTATTCATCCTTCTTCAACTAAAATCTTTCTATTTCTTCAACCATATTCAAACAAGTGTTTAATTTCTAAGTATTCCCTCTGATATGCCCTATCATCTAATTCCTCAATTCTCACTTTAGCCCTCTCCTTTTGCCAAACATCTTTCTCAATCAGTCTATTCTGTTGAATCAAATAGTCTTTCCATAATCTTGTTGATGTTGTTGTAAGTATAAGAGGCAAATCAAACATCATGTCTTTGTATAAAGATTTTGCCCCTTCATATTCATTAAGATTTATGTCATCATCTCTTTTCTCCCCATTTCTTATAGTACTCCCAATAGTTCCGCAATCCCTCTTGTCAAATCTTTTTTCTTGTCCTCCGATTTATTTTGTGGTCTTAGAATTTTCTTTTCCACGTCCAGTGTTCCTTGTAAGTTCTTCTCCACTTGAATCTCCGTCTCTAAATTTCTTTCCACTAATTTATATTCATGCTTTACATGATCTCTTTTTTTTTGTTTTCTGATCATTTATTTGTTGTGACATTAAATTAAAGATGCATTCATTTAACTTTTCAAATTCAGTTTTAATTCCATCATGGTTTGAAATTAGTGTCATTTGTAGTTGTTGTAACATAATATACATTTCCTCCTGGGAAGCATTTATTTTTTCTTGGTACATTCTTTCTGCAGACCTCTGATGTTCCATAATGACCAAATATCCTTTCTCTGTCAATCGCTTTAAAGTCACAGTTTAAAAAGTATTTATAGTCCAGGAAGGTCAATTTTTTCTAAGTTTTATAGTTTTCACTTTATCCACAGTGCTCTCTTTTTTATTATTACAGATGTTCTTTGTTTAGTTAAGGCTTTGAAGGTCACAATATCAGGTTTGTTTTTTTCTGGACTGTATATTTAGGGCAGTATACACCAATAAATGTCAATTTTCAAAACTATGAATAATGTTGTTACACATTGTGAAAGGTTGGATTGTCACTTTGACAACAGAGCCCTTGGCTAGCATGGGTTGTCCGTCAAAAAACAAACTTAAGAGCTAATATGGGAAAATAAAATATTTTGTTTAAAAATAGAATATTAGATGCAATTTAAAATGTACACGATGTAAAATGTGGAATAAGCAATCCAATAAGTATTTTTTTCTTTTGTATTGAAGGTTAAATATGATTCTTTTAAGTGTACAAGTGCTTCTAAAAAAGTATAAAGTTTGACAACACCATCCCATTTATTACTCTGACATTTAAGTAGGCTAACTGTCCTTAAGAGATAAAGAGCCATATGCTCTTATCAGTGAGACAATAATCAATTTCTTGAGTAACAGGCAATATTCTTCACTGTCCACCAGGAAACTATTTACATTTCTGGATTATTCCTGTGTGTGTGTGTGTGTGTGTGTGTGTGTGTGTGTGTGTGTGTGTTTGTGTGTGTGTGTTAATTTACAGCCAAAATACACAAATAGCAAACTACAATAGACTCTAAAAATTCGCATTTGATAAATGTTTAATAAATAAAATCAACCACAAATATTATATAAAGTATTTAAAATTGAAACTTCTTGATGTCTTATTAAAAACTTGTTTTTATAGCCACAGCTAAAAATGTGCATTTGTCACTGTAATTTTAGGATTTTTATCTCTGAGAGAAATTTTAACATATTCAGAAATGTCTCTTTCTGGCCTTGATTTTACAATAGGCTAGATAGAAGATTTTTGTAAAAGTCACAATACAATAAAATATGATCCACCATTTCAAATTCATTAGCATTAGAGCAGGGGAGTCAAAACGCCAGCCCACGGACTGGACACGTCACATGGAAGCCGCGCCCACCCCATTGCTGACAATGGCAAAACTGTCCTGATACGTTGTGCAACATCACATGACGTCGTGACTTTGACATGTCTGCATTAGAGGGACCCCATCTTTGACAGATGGGAATCTTTTCAAACTTAGCATATATATTTGATTGCAAAATATTTAACATGAGATTTTTTTCAAAACACTGTTCTATATTTGCTTGAATGCAGATGGTCTTTGACTTACAACCATAATTGAGCCTGAAATTTCTGTTGCTAAGTGAGACCTCTGTTAAGTTAATTATTCCCCATTATATAAATGTTTCTTGCAACATTTGTTAAGTAAATCATGGTAGTTGTTAAGTTACAAACATGGTTGCTAAGTGAACCTGGCTTCCCCATTGACTTTGCTTGTCAGAAAGTCACAAAAAATGGTCACATGACCCCAGGACACTGCAACCATCATAAATATGAACCAGTTGTTAAGCATCCAAATTTTGTTATAATAATAATAATAATAATAATAATAATAATAATAATAATAATAAT
>JAKJMR010001116.1:88307-98687 GCA_024449315.1 Daboia siamensis
ATAATAATAATAATAATAATAATAATAATAATAATAATAATAATAATAATAATAATAATAATGATGATGATGATGATGATGATGATAATAAGTTGGAAGGGACCTTGGAAGTCATCTAGTCCAACCCCCTGCTCAGGCAGGAAACCAATACCATGTGACGATGAGGATGCTGCAAAGGTTGTAAATGTGAAAAACAATCATAAGTCACTTTTTCATTGCTGTTGTAACTTTGAACATTTGCTAATTGAATTGTTGTAAGTCAAGGACTACCTGTATAAAATTGCTAAGGTATGTAGGGATCTGTACAGTATTCTTGTAATTTATTCCCAAAGTTACAATACAATAAAATGCTGGTGTCAAAGCCCTGGAAAATAAATAATCAGGACTATTAGCAATCTCACAAATATTTAGGGTCACCTGTTAAACTACATGGCTATATAAGAATCATTTGGGATTTTCCATAACTCTCCTGCCTTATTTTGATAAAAACAACATATATTTCAAACTAAAATTCAACAATACTTAGTCAAGATTTTGCTTTCAAAGGGCATTTTCTGCTGTTCAGGAAAATATACAATATACAATTAAAAGAGTTCTCAAATTTTCTCTGCAGTTGGCTTTTGTTATTATAATCTAAATTGGGGTTCCATGTATAATATGAGATGTATTTCTGCATTAAATACTTGTTGCTACAGGAACAAATGTCTCTTGTTTTCAATAAACATATTGAAGTAAGAGCATAGTAGTAGTGATGGTGATTATGCTTAATATTGGCTTGCAGTGATGTTGCCAGGACAGAACATGGCTAATAAAATATTCATGCAGTTGAAATTCTCAACTTGTGTTATTTTATAATGTTGATTTTTTTCCAGTTATACTAACAAAACTAAAAATAGTTGATTTCTAGTTAATTATCTTGACAATATGTGCTTCAAGATGGTATTTTAAATCCACTCTAGTATGTGAATGAACAATAAACATCATTTGCATATAACAAAAGGCATATTTTCCTTTTGATTAACAAAGAACAGTCAGTCATCAACCTGAAGTAATATACTCTCTAAATCATTGGCAAAGTTCTTTAATAGTGTTGGGAGCAGAATGCAACTTTGTATCACACCCTTATTGACCACTATGTGGACTTTAATAACCCTTTTCTATTGTATCTAATCTGCATTATACTCTTTTGTTTCAATACCTGTATTAAATACTGTATATAAGACACTAGTAAGAAAGGTGTTTTTTTAAATTTATTCCAGAATTTGATTATATTAATAGAACCAAGGGCACCCTTAAAATATATAAACGCAGCAAATAATTTGTCTTTAAGGACAATAAAATATTTTCCTGCCAATAGACTAATATGAAACACTAATCAGTTGTTAATCTGTCTTTTCAAAAAGCAGCCAGAACATTTTTTGAACCAACTATTCCTTGAGGTAGCAGATTAAAGAGGGCCAGTAATAATGGCCCCCACCAGCCTGCGTTTAAGAAGCTTGGTGGATATGTGATCTTAACTGGCAGTGTCGCCAGATTTTAATTTTGAAATAAAGTCACATTTTTTTCCTCAGACAATGCTTCTCACTGTGGAATGGTAAGGAGCTTTGATCTGATGTTTTTACAATAGACTAGTTCTGATCCATGACTTAAAATATTTTTTCTTCAAAAGTATATCTGAATCTGGAAATTAAGGAGAAATGAAAGCCATGGAAATTAAAAGATATTTAACATCTTTCTTGAAAGAAGCATTTATTAATAATCTTTCTGTGCTTTCTGTTTCTTCTGACATATTAGTATCTTATAGAGAACAGCTGGAAATTATATTTATGTTGGCTTTTACCTAGCTTTAGATAATACATCAATGAAGCGCTGGTAAAATCTTTTATCACTTCTTAAAGAAAACCACAGTGTGCTGTACATGGCTTCAACTTTGGAGGATATTTAGCTGCAGTTGGTCAGATTGAAGTTCACCCAATGGTGGGTGACACCAAAGCTGTATGAGGCTGGTGGTTTTGCAGGTGCTGCATTGATTTCCAGTAATTTTCCAAGTACAATTCATAAATGCTGATTGAAATTGGTAAAGAATTGGTGTAAAATGTTGCAAACACATACAGTTGTGTGAAAAAGAAAATATACTCTCTTTGAATTCTATGGTTTTACGTATCAGGACATACAGTAGTAAGTGATGACATGGTGTATTATGTCATGTGTTGTTCCTCTGAGACTGTATTTACCTGCTTTTAAGAACTCCTAATGATTTTTTTTACTATGTTCTGATATGTAAAACTACATAACTCAAAGAGGGTGTACTTTCTTTTTTCATATGGCTGTAATTTGGGTGTCATTTGGATGTTTCACTATATTTCACTTGCCAGATGTTTCCTCTTTTAAAACCTCATATGGCTGTTTGATCTGTTTAGCAAATTGGTTCAGTATAACTTTTGTTTAGTATTAGGTTTTGGATTAAATCTAGGATTCCCTACAGAACACAATGTGTATTTGGTTTGTTTGAACAATTATTCATATGTTATCACATTAAATTATAACCTAGAAAGATGATTACAGAATTATCTTCCTGTGTGCAGTATTGTTCAGCTTTTCAGCTAAGTACAAAAGAAGCTGACTTGTTACAGCAAATTAGAAAGCCAAAGTCAGACTTTTGATCATTGTCACCAGTACATTCACAACTTCATTTATAAAAAATGAGACTGAGAAAGGAGCCATGCAGGGAGTGAAAAGAACACCCAATAATGTATGTTCTTCCATTATTAGATGAAAACCTGTTTCTGGGTGATCTGGACAGCTGCTTTAATAATGTCTTAAACCACTAGAAGCAATCTTTAAGCACATTCTCACCATATAAAGTAGGTTTTACGCCCAATAAATTGTAGGCAGTCTTAGAGGCATTCTGTTTCTAGAACATATTTTCATTCACCTTCCAAATTTTCATAAATCCTAAACAAATTCTCTTAGAATATTTATTATTTATTTATTTTTATTTTATTTTAATTCCATTTATATCCCGCCCTTCTCCGAAGACTCAGAGCGGCTTACAAGCTTAGCAGTAGCCTTCATTCTATGTATATGCCTACTTATTAGGGCTTTCACACACACCCCAAGCGGCATTATTACAAAGTCAGCTTAATTGTCCCCAACAATCTGGGTCCTCATTTTACCTTTAAGTAAAATTTAAGTTTTGTAGATTAGGTTATATTTGAATACTTATTATTCTAGCATCTTAGCAGAAAAAACAGTGTTATTCTTCCCATTCAGATTTCAATTTATTTATTGCTATTTAGAAATTGGTACTATACAGTAATATACACAATTGTCCTAAATGTGGAAGAAGGCTTTGTTATTTTCCTGAGCAGCCAGTGTAACTATGACTTCTAGTGACAAAAGAAGTGCTTAAGGAAAATCACATTTCGCTTTTATAAAAGCATGTAGCATAATAAAATGAAGCAAAACATCACTTTGTCCATTATAAAAACTAAAACTCTCATCATTTCAGGCTACAGCTCCATGGAAGTATAAATTGGGGAACAGAGAGAAAAAAATTACATATATATATGCAGTTTGTTATATGAAAATGCAAATATCTTTCTAATTTAAATATTTCAAAGTGTAGTATGGTCAACTGTTCTTTATAATAGATGTTCATAATTGAGTGTGCTTACTGACTATATATAATGAAACCTTTTTACCTCCCTCCTCCTTAACATGTGAAATATTGTTTTCCAATTATAATTTTAAAATTGGCATCTGAATAAATATATCTGTAATCTAATAGTTGCTTTTAGAAGCAATAAAATGGTTCACTCTTTGAAAAAATGTAAAGCAATAAGCCTCTTTAAATACTATGCATTATGATATCTTTTATAAAGCTGCTTAATGGTGACATAAAGAACATAAGAACTTCAAGTAATCCCTATAATAACCTCATTAAATGGACTATTTATCTGCATTTAGTCTTCTATAGCCATTTATCTGTTTCAGTATTAGTTGTTATAATAGTGCAGAAACATTTGAATTTTCCACATGATTGTTTGGTTCTGGTCAATGACTGACTACATGGAATATTTTGTCATTGGAGGAAATATGCAGCAGCACAAAACATAATCATACAAATGCTATGATTACATATCTTGATTATCAAGATGTCTAATATGAATAACTTATGACATTGGCATGATTATATAATTATGTCAGTGTTTCTTCAATTACCCTTGCTTCTGCCATAGACTCCCATGACATCTATGGCAACATTTCTTTATTCATCTCTGAATTTTCCACTGAATAGCATGGATTTAAAGTGTTTCAAAATGTCACCTTCTACTGCCAAAAATATGCCATAATTATACCTTATTAGGAACAGTAATTTATATTACAGTATTAAAACAATGAGGAAGTTGGAAGTTTTGTAGATGTTAGAAATGATAAAAAATTGCCAAGTTAAATAACTATAGTTACCAATACCACTTTAAGTAATGAAGTGTATTAAATAATTAATATTAGCATATTCTTCAGCTATGCTTTGCTGATTCTGTTGTTCGGCGAATGGATAGTTCTCAGAGGTAAAAAAGAACATGCAGTCAGCTAAGAATATGTATTTTTTTCTGAACAAGAGTTGCTAGGATTACAAAATAAGATGCCCAGTATCTTCAGTACCTATAAGCAGGGCTTTTTTTCCTCATAGAATGCTCAGAACGGTGTTACGGCACCATTTTTTTGTAAAAAAAAAAAAAAAGCTCCCTCTGAAAGCCTATTGCAAGGCTAGGCAATCTTGGCCCTTTTTTATGACTTGTGGACTTCAATTCCCAGAAATCCTGAGCCAGCCATGCTGAGGGGAAAGGGAGAGGTTTCCAAGCTGAGCCATGCTGGCTCAGGAATTCTAGGAGCTGAAGTCCTTGAGTCATAAAAGAGTCTCCACTAGAGGAAGACATTAAAATTATTTACAGAGTTACTTCTTTAGGAACTAAACTTTTAGAATCCAAAACAGCTAATTCAAAAAAGCCAACAGGAAAGAACCTCACATTTTCATCTGCTTCTGTCTTTTGGAAGGTAAAATTAGATAACAAAATAATCTATTTCCTATGTTAACATCTCTGCAATGAAATCAAGGTAACAGGAAAGAAATGAGAAACATTTTTCTCAATGCAATTTGTCTAATTTAGCTGATGCTAGAAAAAAAATAGTATCTTTTGTACATACTCTTGAAAACTATTTTGAATCTAACCATTTATTACAACTAAACCACTTTAAATTAAACAATTCTTAAGAATGAAATATTCTTAATTTGGACTTTACTTTTACTGTTTGGACTGTTGTGTGTTTTGAAAAATAGATTATTTAGAAACTAGTTATGTTGCACTTCAGTCTTTAAATAATTAACCTAGTATATACATAACAATATATGATGTTTTCCATGGTGAGCTTAACATCAATAACATTTATTTAAAAGGCTAAAATAATTTCTGGTGGTATTATCTGTACATTAAAATTTTGTTTAGTCAAAATCTTTCACTTTTCACATTCTGGAAAAGCAGTGGTCATGTATCCTAGCAAAAGATGTTACATATGTGCATAAGCATAATCAGTAGCATATGCCTTTTAAAAAATATCAAACATGCAAAGAAACAAAAATAAGTCCAAAATATCTGTATTACATCCAGAAATGCCAACTTTGCAACCAATATTTCTCATCCCTAACTATGGCACCCTAAGGATACCTGCATACATGCAAATGTTTCTCTGGGATTAGTAACACAGCAGGGATTGCTTTTTCCTTCCAGTAACAGATTGCTGGGAAATACCAAACATGGCCTTAAGAATTCCAATGTTTGTTACAAATTTTTCAGGATGTGGTTGGAAAGAGGCCTAGAAATGCCAGCACAAATACATCACACTTGCTGAACGTAATTACAATCTACAATTATATGTGATATATCCAGGGCTTTTTTCTCCATAGAACGCTCAGAATGGTGTTCCAGCACCTTTTTTTGCACAAAAAAAGCTGAAGGAAACTGTTCCAGAGAGCCAAATTCTCCTCAGGCAGCCAGGTTGCAGAGCAGCAGAATGCATCGCAGTGACAGGCCTTCAGATGGCTCAAATTGAAGGAAATGCGATCCTTACAGGCTAATTTAAAAGTGGGAGGGTAAGAAGGGCCGAGTGTGAACAGGTTGCTTAGCAACCTGCTTAAACAGTAGCTTTAACTTTCAGCTCCCAGTGCCTTGCCTTTTTTAAGCTGGGAAGTTGAAAAAAAGGCTAAAAAGAAGGCAATAGAGTGCTATCAAGGAAAATGTATAGATATAGCTGGCAGACATTTAGGGAACCTTTATTTTTCATACACTGTTCGAATTTTGTTTTAATGCCATGGTGATACACAATCAAATGTAGTCAGTCTTTTTTTTTTAATCCCAAAGCATCTGTTTGTTAAATTCAGCATAACAAAGTTTTGGATGATGGAATTATTTTTTATCTAAGGATAACTAATGATAACAGCTCTTAAATCTGTTTTGTTTTATTTTTGCACAAAAAATTATATAATTTGCATTTGCATTCATTTACAAATAGAATATGTTGTTAAAATGTATTGGTGTTGAAATAAATTAGTGCACACATATACCTAAAACCAGTTTATTGCATTTGGCAATTGTATTTTAAAAAATCTCATTGTCAACCAATATAATTCATTTAATTTGAAATCAAGTGAAAAATTGATTTAAATTATTTTATTAAAACAAATTAATGGCAATTCTTTTATAAGAAGTTGCCTCAAACAAAATGAGTTTGACATGCCTGCTCTTGATAATTGAATGCTCTAAAATAAATTCTGGCCTGTACATGCAGCCTACTAAGCACCCTTGGACAGAGCACAGACTTTTTTTTTTTTTTTAAAGTAATAAAATCATCACCACTGCCCTGAAAGTCATGTTGCCTAGTGCCTCATTGGCTTACCATGGCCACGAACTCCAACACTGTAGATGCTCCTCTAGTCACCAAATCATTGATTAGCCCACCAGCATTCCTTTGCAGACCACAAAGATTTTTAATTTATCAGTATGGGCCTTTCCCTTCAACAAGTTGTACAGACTTCTAGATTTTCCTCTTGACTTTCTGAGTTAACTCCTTGGTCTGTCATTGAACAAGAATTGACTTTGTAGGAAAGCATATTATCATTTGATGTATATTTAACATATGTTCTACCTTTATTTACCAATTATATAATATTTGTATGCAATCCACATGGTGAGGTTTGGGGCAACTTACAATATTATTAAAATCATAAGATTAAAACATAAAAGCAGGGCTTTTTTCTCATAGAATGCTCAGAATGGTGTTCCATCACCCTTTTTTGCACACACACAAAAAGCTTTTGCACAAGCTATGCTACTCCCTGTATTGGCTTTCAAACCCTATTGGCTTTCAAAAGCCAATAGTAATTGCTGCTGAGCGTGCCAAAAGACTTGGCCGGCAAACGTTGTACTGGCAAGTTGTCTGCAAGTTGGCAGGAACTTTGCATCCCTCCCTGCTGGCCAACTACACCATCTCAACTAAGTAAGTAAGAGAGGACAAGGAGTTGAAGGTGGGTTCTGCAAAGTCCATGTACACTCCTTGCTTGTGCTCACCTGTGTCAACCAGTCTGGTGGCCTACCTGGTGCTGGACCTGTGCTACTGTCACTTCGCCCTGTGTGCCTAAGTGGCCACCCTGCATCACCTGGCCCGCACCACCTCCGCCGCCCACCCCGTGCAGCCCCACCATATAGAGCGGGCCCCGCTGCTCCCACAGCACCAGCTGCGCTGGCTCTGGCCCGAGGGGGCAGCCCTCCACCAACACCCCTTGCACCTGTGGCCACAGCAGCACTGCCCCCCACCCCTCCACCTCCTGAGCCCGCCAAGATGAGAGTTCCAGAACCTTTTTTTTTTTTAGAAAAAAAACACTGGCTATAAGTACACTTAATAAAAATGACTTCAGAACATTCTCACTTCACTGTCCAGGACCATCTGGAATATGAAACAATCTAATAATTCTCTTTGATATACAAAGGCCTTGCAAAGGTATTATCTCTCTACTGACCTCTACAAAGTAGCATTAAATAATGTCCATTTGTTTTGGTTAGCCACAGGCTATAGTGATCAAGAATATTTGCTCTAAAAATGTCTGGTACGCAAGAAAAATATTAGAAGAGAAATTTATCCCTGATCCGTTTTTTTTCCCTAGTTCCTCAAAATATATTACCTAATATGGAAAATATCAAATGATAATAAATACTGTATCTGTTAAATAAGTTATGATTTTAAAAAGCACCAATATCTACTATAAGGCAATTATACTGAATGTAGCATTGAGAAACAAACTCTGCATATGATACCATGAAATAATAACCATTTTTAAGATTGCTAAGTTATCTTAGCAATGAGCAGTTATCATACTTTGAATAATAAAAGAGCTGTATTCCTGTCTTCAAAAAATCCATATTATCTTGAATGGAGAAAAGTTAATTGGGAATGGACCACTAGGTCAAGAAAACAGCAATTTCTTACTAAATATCCCCCCCCCCCCCCCCGACTTATCTTCCCTGCTAATGAAATAAGTCAATAAGACAGAAGCAGAAATTGATTTAAATCTTCTTAAGGCTATAACAATAATAGGTCAAAAAAGAAAACTCATTTAGAGTTTGGGTTTCCAATTCTGATTAGAATTTATGACTTGTTATATATTATTTTCATATATTTTTCTTAAAGCTATTTTAATTCATCGAAATAATCTGTTAAGGTAATCTTACGCACTTTGTGATTTTCATGTTTTATTGCATTAACATCAGTTTTTATAAATGGCTAAACTGACCTCCGTACTGCAGTGGTAGGAAACTTCAGGCATTTAACTTAGAACATCCATCAAAAGGGTTAATGAGAACTCTTAGAGACAGTTTCCACCATTGCTGGACTGTTTATTTCGGGGCATTTATCCAATCACTGCAGAGCTGAAATCTATGTCTCTTACTGATATTCGTCTTTGATATCCCCTTATTACAATAGAAAACTGAAATAAGAATTTTACTTTTATTTTATATTTCTTTATAATTGGTTCAATATACATCCCCAAAATAACTTATAACTTATCTTTAGGTGGCATTTCAGAATAGTTTCTTTAAATATAGAATTTATAATTGCGCCAATATGCTGCCAATGATTTAGATACTTATAGAAAATATGCTACAAAGAGAAACTGTTGATTCAAACATGTGCAATACTGCTATCTTATCTCTCTCTTTCTTCAATGACAAAGTATTGGTCAACTTCTTAGAATAACAATTAGAGCCTTCATACTTTGTATGTAAAAACTGCTATGCTGCATTTTAAAGTATGCACTGTATATGTACTATCTGCACACCGTGAACACTTGTGTATCTATCTTTATTACCCAGTATTCTTACAAATTGTAAAACCGTTCTTTTTGTAGTCTGCTAGTATGTCAATATACTGAAACTATCTTTGATTAACAATTTATTTAAGGTGTATATAACCTTGGGACTCTTGTTCTTTACTCATCGGTGCAAAAGATCAGAGGCTCACTATAACCTGCTAGCTTTAGAAAATAAAATGATTATTGGAGGTCTCAAATTTTTGGAATTATTTGTGTGAACTTTCCACAACTGTATTGAGATTTTTTCCCCCAATAGTCAAACTGTGTTCTATATGTTTGTTCAGCAAGTTGGACAAATAAATAACAATCCTGTTCAAATAACCATAGAGTGCAATAGACCACACATCGAAACATAACTGCTATACCAAGTGAGAGGTCTTTATTTTTTCAGTTCTGGCAAGACATTTAAAGACATTCTCAAACCAAGTAGTTTGATAGAAAAATTAGAATTCCTTCTACATGCAAGCTTAGACAGAGTGCTATTTCTTTGGAAGATGAAATCTGAGAGACTATAAGTTTGAGTCCTACCTTAGGCGTGAAAATCAGCTTGGTGACTTTGGGCCAGTCAATCTATCTCTGCAACCCACTTTACAGGCTTGCTGGGAAAAATGAGAGGTGGGAGGAGTATTATGTATATTTGCCATTTTGAATTATTTAAAATAAATAAAAATGGGAATAAACAAGCAAGTAAATAAACTAATAAATATTTAAAACAGCTTATCCTTTTTCCAATGTCTTCGGTTGGCTTTGTTTTAAAGGAGATGCCACAGTTTGTATTTCTTCTGACCATAACTGATACAACACCATGTTGGCAACACCATCTCCAGAAGGTTGTTCAATTCCTCTCTATAGGGGCTTTGACACACCAAGCAACGATCAAAGAACTGCATTTTACAATTGATGTGCTGTGGGAATAAAGTTATGAGCCTGATCATCGCCATTCTGTCATTATA
>JAKJMR010001116.1:98697-117193 GCA_024449315.1 Daboia siamensis
AATTAAATCCGGTGAGAATTTGGACACCATTACCTTTAAGAACTTTGTGCTACATATCAAAAGCTTGAATGTTATTTCAGTAAAATCTGAGTTTTTCCTTCCCAAGATAGCTCATTTTAATTCCTACTGTATTCGCTTACATGCCATATAATTTTATTTGAAAATTATCTCATCATTCAGCAAGTTTGTATGTGGTAGAAATCCACCATTAGTTATACATGAAATAATAAGAAAAAAATGAAGTCACATAGTTTTGGGAAAAAAGTTTCATATTCTCATTTAGCATTAATTCTAATGAAGTTACAAGTTTACTAATTAAATCATTTAATATGAAATATGTTTGAAAGAGGCTACATATTAGCAGTTCATTTATTCTGAAATTTAATCCATATGACTATTCTAAACTTGGCAGATTTCCCAGGATCTTACATTTTGGAAAGAGATTTAAGTTAGGTTATTAATCCTATACTGGATAAATCCTCCCATAATTCTATAGAAATTTATGTACCTATAAAATAATCCATCTTTTTATATAAAAATTGAAGTTAATTGATCCTGGGAAACTCATAAAAAATTGTAAACGGCAAATAAAGCCTGTTCAGTTTTGGGGAGAGGACCCCATTTCTTTTTTTTTTTCTTTTATCCTGAAAATATTTAAGAATATTTTATCCTCAAACTCACTAAGAACGTTCAGATTAAGTCATTGAAATAATAATTTCTAAAAATTTCAAGAGTCAAAAGTATATTCTTCTCTCATTTCTTTAGTATTACAGTACCCAAACTGTGCATCACAGCACCATGTGGCACAAAAACAAACACTACAAATGCCATTGGGTATTTTATTTTTTTCATTAGTGAAGCACGGTTGTTCCACATCCATTTGAAATGTCATAGCTTTGCAAAACTAAAGGCTTTGTGAACGGAATAAATTAAGGAACTTCTGCTTTTCGGTGATACAAACACAAATAGAAACACACACATACACATACAATTACATTTTGTTTGTATGTATGTATGTATATGTGTGTGTAAATATTATATTTATATAATAAATATAAGTAAAATAATTTGAGTCTCTATCATGATGACAGGCAATTTTGGAAGAGTGCAAAAAATACTTGACATTTTTGAGAACATATCATAAAACAATCTTACAGAATGGCTGGACTGCATGGTACTTGATAGATTTATAGACTGACTACTATAGTCATATAGATATTTACAAACAAAACATTTATTACATAGCAGACTAGGATTCCTCAGATACCCTACCCCAAAATATTCTCCACTACAGCAATGTGGAACTCTCAGAAGTACCCATTTAAGATAAGATGATAAGATAGATAAGATAAGATAAGATAAGATAAGATAAGATAAGATAAGATAAGATAAGATAAGATAATCTTTATTGTCATTTTTACACATCAAAAATGAAATTTAGTTGCCTGCTCTCAAAGTATGACACATACATGACACACTCCCAAAACATACTACATACAACATATGTATAAACCCACATCTCTACATATACATAACAATAAAATATTTAATACTGTCCATCTTGAATATATAACGGAAGGAGGAAGCCTGAGAGTTCACAAGGTTAATGCTGTATGGAATGAAACTATGGTTGATATTTTGCTATGGATACCATGAAGCCTCTGCCCAGAAGATAACAAGGAAAACAGGTTGTGAAGAGAATGAGTAGTGTCCCAGATAATCTTACAGACCCTGTTCAAACAACACTTCTGTGCTATGTCCTAGATGGAAGGGAGGGAACTGCCAATGATCTTTTCAGCCATCCTCACCACTCTCTGCACTGCCTTCCTGTCTGAAGCAGTGATGCTTCCAAACCAGACTGTGATGCTGTATGACAGGATGCTCTCAATCGTCCCCCTGTAGAAAGTAGTCAGAACATGGGAAGGAAGATGAGCTCTTCTCATGTGACACAGAAAGTGCAGGTGCTGCTGTGCCCGCTTCACCAGTTTCTCCCTGTGAATGACCAAGCCAGCTTACTTGTTAGTTGCACACCCAGGAATTTGATGTTGGTAACCATCTCCACAGCTGAATCATTAATGCACAGAGAAGTGTGGCTGTGCCTACCTTTTCTGAAATTGACAATAATTTATTTGGTTTTACCAGTATTTAAAACTAGGCTGTTTTCTTTACACCAATTCACCAACCCCTCAACCTCCTTGCGATAAACTTCCATATTGTCATCATGAATAAGGTCCACTACTGTTGTATCATCTGCTAATTTTACAATATGGTTGGTGGCAAACCTAGCACAACAGTCATGGGTCAACAGGGTGAACAGCAGCGGACTTAGGACGCAGCCCTGAGGAGAACCTGTGCTCAAGGAAATGGTATTAGAGGTATTTGTTCCAGCTCACACATATTGGGGCGTGTTGGTAAGAAAATCCAGCATCCAGTTGCACAAAGGGGTGTTTAAGCCTAAAAGGTCCAGTTTGTATACGAGATGCTAGGGAACGATTGTGTTAAATGCCAAACTGAAGTCAACAAACAACAAATGCACATGAGTATTTCTTTCCTCTAAGTGCTTCAAGCTCAGATGGAGAACAGAAGAGATAGCATCCTCCATAGAGTGATTTGGTCAGTAGGCAAACTGAAGCGGGTCAAATGCTGGTGGGAGGGTAGATACAATAAAGTCCTTTATCAGCTCAAAGCATTTCATAATGGTAGATGTCAGTGCAACCAGACGGTAATCATTGAGGCCTGCAATTGTGGACTTTTTTTGGCACTGGCAAGATGATGGCCATCTTAAAACACGATGGGACCACTGCCTGCTGCAATGAGAGATTGAAAATATCTGTGAGAACACAAGCCAGCTCATCTGCACAATCTTTAAGGACACGTCCATGGATGTTATCTGGGCCTGCTGCTTTCCAAATACTATTAACTTTCCTCAGTGTTTTCCAGACAGAGGTGACATCAAAGCTTAGCACTTGCTCATCAAGCACAGCTTTCCTAGCAGGAGTGCTATTTGATATCACAAATCTACCAAAAAATGTAGAAAACAAAAAAAGTTTGTTTAGGAAGTCTGTGTCGTCCTTGCATCTCGGTGGATTCACCTTGTAATCCGTAATGGTCTGGATTCCTTTCCACATTCGCCTGGTGTTTGTAGGGTCTTGAAAATAGTTCTGAATTTTCTGGCAACGGGCTTGCTTTGCACATTTTATGACACTTTTCAGATTTTCTGTGGCTGTTCTAAGTGCCAGCATGTTGCCAGATTTAAAAGCCACGTTCAGTGCTTTCAGCATCTTGCGGACATCATAAGTCATCTACGGTTTATCATTTGCCCTCGCAACAATGCTTTTCAGGACACAGACATCATCTATGCACTTTTGGATATATGCAGACACCATGGTGGTATACTCCTCAACATTTGTATGTTGGTTATCAGTAGCTGCTTCCTTAAACATGCCCCAATCTGTGCACTCAAAGCTGTCTTATAATGCTTCTATAGCTCCCTCTGTCCAAACCCTCACCTGCTTTACTGTAGGTTTCACTCTGACTAATAAAGGTTTATATGCTGGAATAAGCAGCACTGAGAGGTGGTCAGAGGAGCCCAAGTGAGGGCGGGGAATAGCTTTGAAATCATTTTTGATGTTGGAATAAGCAAGATCCCCTCTGGTTGCAAAGTCCACATATTGATGGAAATGTGGCAGGGTAGCTTTCAAATCCATTTGGTTAAAGTCTCCCACTGCAATAAATGCACCTTCTGGGTGAGTAGTTTGTAAGTCACTGATGGTATGACAGAGAGCCTTCAGGGCCTCTTCTCTGTTTGCATCAGGGGGGATATACATAGCTGTGATAATGGTAACAGAGAATTCTCTAGGCCAGACATGTCAAACACAAGGCCCGGGGGCCGGATCCGGCCCGCGAAGTGGTTCCATGTGGCCCGCAAAGTCATCCTGGAAACAGTGAGGGAACGGCCCCCACTGCCTTGGCCCTGGCCTAGAGACCCTCCTTCTGCCAGAGATCTGTCGCACTCCTGCCCAGGCCCCCATAGGCACCCTTTATACAAACGATGTAGAGCTGGCCACGCCCACGCAGTAGGCCATACGCACTCTAGCCATGCCCACCCAGCAGGCCACGCCCACCCTGGCCATACCCACCCGCCCCCCTGAGGGCAACCGCAATGCTGATGCGGCCCTCAATGAAATTGAGTTTGACACCCCTGCTCTCGGCAGATAGAAGGGTCTGCATTTGATGGTCAGAAGTTCCACATCTGGGGAACACAGACTTGAAACCACCTTGGCATTATTACACCATCTGTCATTTATATAAAGACAGACAACCTCTCCTCGGGATTTGCCACTAAGTGTAAAACTCCTATCCAGCCGAAATGTTGAAAAACCCATCAAGCTAACAGCACTATCTGGGACAGAGGGCTTTAACCAAGTTTCTCTTGCAATGATGACACAGCAATTTCTCACCTCCCCGTTTGTTGTTAAATCCAGCCTCAAGTAATACATTTTTGATTCTAACTTAAAACAATAACCATACATCAGTCCATGAGCTTGCAAATATTTTTCTTTTTAATGCAACAGATCTATTTACAATGAAACTGAATCAGAATTATTCAACTTCAATAATTTCAAAAGTAAATGGAAACAAGAAATATTTGCTATGTGTCACTATCCATAACTCATATCAAATCTATCAAGCAACACAAACATCATTGAAATTATGAGAGTGATCACATACCCTAATTAGATAAGTATAGGCATAAGTATTAAAAAAAAATATCTAGACCATCTTTCCTCGTATAATTCCATTCAGATGTGTTACTTCAAATCAATAATATTTTCGTAAATTACTAAATTAATGCGTTAGTATACAATTGAAAATGTCTACCTAGGAAGCCATATGAACATTAAGTCATCATATTAAAGAATGAATTTTTCTAACACTTTTATTATCTTAAGGCTACTACCATCAGATTTTAAAAAATCTTCAGAAGAAAAAGATAGTTATAAGTTCAAAGATAATGAACTTAGTGCATATAAATATGCACTAAAATATTAATTGACAAGGTTAATGTTTGGGGTCATCTAATCTATCTTTTAAATATGTATTATTAGTCAAGCCTGAGAGAATTCTAGAATCTGTTTCTTACAGTAAATCTCCATGAGGATTACCATTATTGATCATTAGAGTCAGAAATGAAACCTATCCATATGATTCAAGAGTCTCGACATCTTATTATAGGCCTTCTTCCTCCTGCAAGAACTCATTAAACTATAACTTGTAGACTTTATATAATTTTTTTTCTTGGGAACCCAGTTTTTGCTGCCTCTTCTTGATATTAAAATATGTCTCTGGTCTAAAGAAGAATTCTATTCATTCTATTTCAGAATGTTGTTTTGTTTCCTGTTATCTTTTATGAAGAAGGGCAAATTTAATAGGTTTTAAACAGCAGAAACTCATAAAGACCAAGAAATAGAAAAAAATTAAATTAGACATTTGCTATATAATTCCTCAGACCTCCATCAAATGTCGCTGAGCTTTTGTTGCACATGTACTCAGAAAGGGATATGAGTCAGGTTTGTTTTGTTAAATTGTTCTCTTTGATGTGCAAATAAATGGCAAAGTTCAGATAAGGATGTTCAGCATGTTTGGTATGTATTTTGCACAAAATAGAAGAGGTTCAATTCATCTTGGGGATATTTTTATCTTAGAAAATGTCACCATGAAAATGTTAAATTATATTTAATAATTGTTGGAAAATATATTTTAATGGGATACTGCAACAATCAAAATTATCTAGGAAAGAACAAAAACAAAACAAAATTAGGGTGCATAAAAATTCTTAGAATGCAACCTATTATCATTATCACATTGTGAAATGTGGCTTTCCTTTTCCCACAATGAAACAAACCAATGTCATTAAAAATAAAAACACACTTAAGAAAAAAAAATGAGAGAAAGTTCTGCTTGAAAACTTTTTGCAAATTACTTGTAACATGCCCTGTTATTATGAATCTCTTCTTGTCTCATATATAATAACGAGATTATATTGGAACCGGGTGTTTTATTTCTCTTCAGCTACTTAGAAATGAATGGACTGCAAGAGTGATAGTAATACAGAGAATGTAAACATTCAACTGTTTCCAACAAGTGAGTGAAAAATGTATATGTTATAAAGAAATGCATGGGAAGAAGAGATGCAGTATTTAATTAGTGTATGTATATAAATATACAGGTGATATATAGATAGAAAATTGATTCAGAACTATCAATTGATTTATAAGGCTACTTTTCCTAAGTACAACGATGCCTAATTTTACACCAAGTTGTGCAAGTTCTTGTGGAATAAGTTTGACGTGGACTTATGTGATATAATGGAGAAAAAAATATATTTTTATCTGGATTTCTTGATTTTGCTGCCTATTTTCTTTTTTTTTTAATTAAAGAGTTTTACAAAAACAAAATTTTACAATATATCCCCAAATCCCCCCCACCCCAAACCCACCCACTTCCCCCCCCCCCCACTGTTAACATTAATTCTGTTAATTCTGTTAATTCCAAATAAACATACTTTCATTTAATATGCTGTTTTCAAGATGTCATCTTGTGTTTATTTAGAAAACAGAAGTCAGAGTTACTTACAGTATATGGAGAAAAATGGATTTAATGTAGACCTACTTTTAAAAAAAGAAACATACATACAGAGATACAAGGAGGAAAGCAACTGGCATGGAGAAAAGAAAATTAGTCAAGGATATATTCAGTATTAAGTAATTTGTAGTCCAGGTTCACATAGGATCTTACTCACACAACCACCCATCTTTATATTTACATTTAAGAACCAAGGAAAATGCTATCTTTTTAAATCTTTCCTGTGAATGATCTTTCAAGTAAGCAGAAATCTTAGACATTTCTGCAAGATTCGAAACTTTAAACACCCATTCTTCTATAGTAGGCAAACTATCCTTCTTCCAATATTGTCCCACAAGTAACCGTGCTGCTGTTATCATATTCAACATCAAATTAGTTTCTTTAACATCACAATCTACAACAATACCCAATAAAAACAATTGCGGACAAAACTTTATCTTTCTCTTAAAAATCTTTTGACTGTTCTGCCTATTTTCTTAATGTAAAGGTTACACATAAACCTCTCTGGTAAATAGATATTCCCAAAGTTGCAAGCTTTAGTGTGCATTCTCTATCTTTTTTCTATTTTTTTTTATAAAGTTAGTATAACATTTCTCCTTTTTGCAATCTACAGATGCACTGGAGTGAAATAATTCAAATCAGCTTGAATTGCATACTTTGCTGCCTATTATTTTTTAAAAAAGCAACCAAAAACTCTATGAATTTTCATTTTAAAGCAAGATAGCTGACATTGATTTAATGTTGTTGTTAAATCTCCTTAGGCTAGCTACTGCAGCGTTTCTTTGAACAACAGTCATACCAAGTAAAGGGAGAAATTCTCAGTCTGATTTATTTTCTTGTCTTCCAAAATGAAAACAAATGTGAAATTAGAGAACAGCAATAATCTTCAACCACATGCTGCTATGTAATTCACAAGAAGCTAGCTACCAACTCATATCACAAACACTTCAGTGATGGTTTGTAATCTAGAGGCAAGAGGGGAAAAATATACAAAGAATGAAGTGAAAGAAATGAAGCTTTAGGATCACTTCTATTCAAATGCATAAAACATTTTGAATCAGCACAACTGGGTCAGATCCAGATTTACCAGCTGATGTATGACTTAGAATCAGACAGCATAATTTAAAGTGAAGTAGTCCCCTTGGCCAAGAAACAGAAATGAACACCGTGCTGAAGAATCAAACACAATGGACAGAAATCTTTACCTTTTCAGTCCCCAACATACTGTAGGTGTAACAGTAGTATTTCTATATAACTTTTTTTTAAAAAGTTTGTCAAATATCAAGACAAACAAACTTTTCTTCATTAGAAAAAGCTTGATGAACACTGAAATGCATGAAACAGCTGTAATTAAGACTGGGAGGATTTTATATATATATATATATATATATATATGGGACGTGGTGGCTCAGTGGGTTAGGACGCTGAGCTTGTCAATCAGAAGGTCAGCAGTTTGGCGGGTCGAATCCCGAGTGCTGCGTAGCAGAGTGAGCGCCTGTTACTCGTCCCAGCTTCTGCCAACCTAGCAGTTCGAAAGCACGTAAAAATGCAAGTAGAAAAATAGGGACCACTATGGTGGGAAGGTAACAGCATTCCATGCGCCTTTGGCGTCTAGTCATGCCGGCCACATGACCACGGAGACGTCCTCGGACAAGCGCTGGCTCTTCGGGTTTGAAACAGAGATGAGCACCGACCCCTAGAGTCGGAAACGACTAGCACGCATGTGCGGGGGAAACTTTGCCTTTACTTTTACCTAGGTTTTCAAGTAAATGGCATGTATCTATACTCCTTTCATTTCAAATTAGGGTGGCGTTGATAAAACCTTGGCTGTAGACAAAGAATTGGACATTCCATTTCTTCATATGATTATAAAGGAAGATTGCATTAGCAGGCCCCACACTTTCCTGAATATGACTTTTCTATCATTTATAGCTCTTTATAAACTCTGCATGTCACTTTTGAATGCTTGTTACATAATTTAGAATTCTCCATAAAAAAAAAGTATCTTCTTTTTTCAGCTTTTTGTCCTTTGGTTTATGGAAGGCTACAGATGAAAGGAAGGAAACTTACTGAAAAAAAACGCCTGAGGTGAGATGTTTTCTGCATTAAAAATGAAAGTGTTCAAATGAATATATGAGTGAATTGAACTGAGTGATAAATTTTATCTTGACTTGAACATATTCACAGAGTGTGTTCTGCCCTAAAAATTCAAGTTCACTGCCTACTTTTAAAGATGAGAAATAGAATTACGCAGAGAGAGAAAGAGAGAGGGAGGGGAGTGGTAGAGAGGGAGGAAGGGAGGGAGAGAGAAAGAGAGAGAGAGGGAGAGAGAGCACTTTAATTAGTTACACATATTTCAATTTCAATCTCACTGACACTTTAATATGATGCAATACAAATTGGAAATCTATAAATAAATGAATGGGAACTAAAACTCTCTCATTTTCCCATTAATTTACAAATAAAGCGTGTTTCCAAATTGCACTACATACATTGATGATAGTATCCTATTCTGTGATTTTATTTTCATTTTGAAAAGTAGATTTGTATGTTATAGAAAAGCATAATACCATGTTTCCCCCAAAGTAAGATCTACCCCCCAAATAAGCCCCAGCTTGATTTTTTGGGGGCGAGCCTAATATAAACCCTCCCCCCAAAATAAGCCTAGTTTTGGGGTGAGGCACATGCTTAAAAATCAAGCTAGGGCAGTGATGGGGGAGTGGAACTGCCCCACATGACCCACACATTGCAGCCAGACCTCCCATGAATCAACACCTGCCTCTTCTCACTGGCCCACTTCTTCTGCAGCACCCCTTCCCTGGCCTATATTTCACCATTAGAGGCCTTCAAGAAAGGCCTCTGACAGCAAAATTCAGGCTGGGGGATGCCTCATGCATCAATTTAAAGAGCCTTGGTGGAGCAGTGGGCTAATGCCTCCTTAAGTAACACCAGCTGCCTGCAATTAGTGCAGGTTCGAGTCCCATCAGGCTCAAGGTTGACTCAGCCTTCCATCCTTCCGAGGTAGGTAAAATGAGGACCCAGATTGTTGGGGGCAATAAGCTGACTTTGTAATAATGCCGCTTGGTGTGTGTGTGAAAGCCCTAACAAGCAGGCATATACATAGAATGAAGGCTACTGCTAAGCTTGTAAGCCGCCCTGAGTCTTCGGAGAAGGGCGGGATATAAATGGAATTAAAATAAATAAATAAATAAATAAATAATTCTCAGCTGCAGAGGCATTTCTTTAAGCCGCAGAAGAGCTTGGGGCAGGAACTTAGCAGAATAGGCTGTAGGCTTACTTTTTCAGAGGTTTTACCAGTGTATAAGGAGCAAAATGGAAAAGGCCAGCGTATAGCAGAATTTAATATGTGGCTAAAGGAGTGGTGTAAAGGAGAAGGCTTTGGTTATATTAGTCATGATGTCTGTAGCTGGTCCAATGAAAAAATGTATAAAAGAGATGGTCTGCATCCATCCAAGAAAGGGACTGAGATGCTTGGCAATGAAATCACAGCTTTTTTGGAGGAACATTTAAACTAAATAATGGGGACAGTGAGTTAATTGATACAGAACATCACTGTCCCCGGCAATCTAAGAAAATAGGGGAAGCCAGGCACCACACAAGTTATGCAGCAAGTAAACACAGGGTCATTCATAAAGGACTCAAATGTCTATACACTAATGCACAGAGTATGAACAGTAAGCAGGGTGAACTAGAAATTCAGGTAAATGAGGGCAGATATGACATTGTTGCCATTACGGAAACATGGTGGGACGAAACCTTCAAATGGAACACACAGCTAGAGGGATTTAAACTATTTAAAAGAAACAGACTAAACAAAAGAGGAGGAGGAGTTGCTCTCTATATAAGAAATAACTTTATCTCTACAGAAATAGAGCACAACAATGACGAAAACTGTAAACTTGAAAGCATTTGGGTCAATATAAAAGGGGAAAAAAATGACATTGCCATAGGTGTATACTATAGGCCGCCCAACCAAGCAGAGGAAATAGATGAACTTTTTGCTAGTCAGCTAACTAAGGTATGTAAGAAGCACATCACAATAGTAATGGGGGACTTTAATTACCCCGATATCAACTGGGAGACAAACTCTGCACCAAGTGGAAGATCAAACAGATTCCTGACAAACCTAGCAGACAACTTTCTCTCCCAAAAAGTAGAGAAGGGAACTAGGGGATTAGCCATATTGGATTTAATTCTCACAAACAGAGATGAAATGATAGAAGGTGTCGAAGCCACAGGAACCTTGGGGGGAAGTGATCATGCAATATTGGAATTCAATATTCTGGAGGCACAAGCAATAGAACACAGCCAAACTAGAGTCTTGGACTTTAAAAGAGCTAATTTCAATAAACTTAGAGAGACCATGGGAAGAATTCCATGGATGAGAATCCTAAAGGGGAAAACAACTCAAGAAGCTTGGGAAATTTTGAAAAGTGAGATAATAAAGGCCCAGTCTAGTATAATACCAACAAAGAAGAAAAATAACAGCTCTCAAAAGAAAACAGCATGGCTGCATAAAGAACTCTCTGATAAATTGAAAGATAAAAAGGACAAGTATAAGAATTGGAAAGAGGGGCACATAACTAAGTCAGAATATCAGCAAATAGCCCGTGCCTGCAAAGATGAAGTAAGGAAAGCTAAGGCTCAAAATGAACTAAGGCTTGCAACCAAAGTCAAAAATAACAAAAAATGCTTCTTTCAACATATAAAAAACAAGAAAAAAGTTAAGGAAATGATTGGTCCATTAGTGGGGGAAAGTGGCAAGAAGGTGACAAGCAATAGGGAGAAAGCAGAACTATTTAATTCATTTTTTGCATCTGTCTTTACACAAAGGGAAAAAACAGTCCAACCTACCCAAACCAGTGCCATAAAAAACAGAATAGAAACGCAAGTTAAGATAGGCAAGAAAATGGTAAGTGAGCACCTGTCCAGCCTAGACGAGTTCAAATCACCAGGACCAGATGGATTACACCCCAAGGTTCTCAAGGAACTGGCAGACGTGATCTCAGAACCACTGAACTATATTTTTCAAAGATCCTGGAGCACTGGGGAACTACCAGAGGACTGGAAGAGAGCTGATGTAGTTCCCATCTTCAAAAAAGGGAAAAAAGTAGATCCAGGAAACTACAGACCTATCAGCCTGACCTCAATACCTGGGAAGATTCTGGAAAAGATAATCAAACAACAAATCAGCGAACATCTTGATGCAAACAAAGTCATCACTAAAAGTCAACACGTGTTCGTCAAAAACAGATCGTGCCAGACGAATCTTATTACATTCTTTGACCAAGTGACAAAACTAGTGGACCAGAGGAATGCTGTAGATATAATTTACTTGGACTTCAGTAAGGCATTTGATAAGGTAGATCACAACCTACTACTTGACAAGATAGAAAAATGTGGGTTAGATAGCATTACCACCAGATGGATTCGTAGCTGGCTAACAGGCCGTACTCAGCGGGTGGTCCTCAATGGAACCGCATCTACATGGAAGGAAGTGTGTAGTGGGGTGCCCCAGGGCTCTGTTCTGGGCCCAGTGCTCTTCAATATCTTCATTAATGATTTGGATGAGGAGATAGATGGGGAAGTCATCAAATTTGCAGATGACACCAAGCTGGCAGGAATAGCCAATACTCCAGAAGATAGGCTTAAGATACAGGAGGATCTGGACAGACTCGAACACTGGGCACTATCTAACAAAATGAAATTCAATGGTGAAAAAAGTAAGGTTCTACATTTAGGGAGGAAAAATCAAATGCACAGGTATAGTATAGGTGGTACCTTGCTCAATAGCAGTAACTGTGAGAGGGATCTCGGAGTCTTAGTAGACAATCACTTCAATATGAGCCAGCAGTGTGCTGCAGCTGCCAAAAAAGCCAACACAGTGCTAGGCTGCATTAACAGAGGGATAGAATCAAGATCAAGTGATGTACTGATACCACTTTACAATGCTTTGGTAAGGCCACATCTGGAATACTGCATCCAGTTTTGGTCACCACGATGTAAAAAAGATGTTGAGACTCTAGAAAGGGTACAGAGAAGAGCAACAAAGATGATTAGGGGGCTGGAGGCCAAAACATATAGGGAACGGTTGCTGGAATTGGGTATGTGTAGTTTAACGAAGAGAAGAGTGAGGGGTGACATGATAGCAGAGTTCCAATATCTCAGGGGCTGCCACAAAGAAGAGGGAGTCAAGCTATTCTCCAAAGCACCTGAAAGCAGGACAAGAAGCAACGGATGGAAACCTAGTCAAGGAGAGAAGCAACCTAGAACTAAGGAGAAACTTCCTGACAGTTAGAACAATTAACCAGTGGAACAACCTGCCTCCAGAGGTGGTGAATGCTCCAACACTGGAAGCTTTTAAGAAGAGACTGGACAGCCATTTGTCTGAAATGGTATAAGGTTTCCTGCCTGAGCAGGGGGTTGGACTAGATGACCTCCAAGGTCCCTTCCAACTTTATTATTATTATTATTATTATTATTATTATTATTATTATTATTATTAAGTGGCCAGCTGGGCAGGGCTGTCAGGGCTGTCATCATGAGGTGAGACTGTGGAAAAGACATCCTCCGAAAATAAGACCTGGTGCCTCTTTTAGAGGAAGAAAAAAAAAAGACCGGGTCTTATTTTCGGGGAAGCATGGATAACAACTTTCTGATGTTTATGCATCTAATTTACACATGAAGTACATTCCATTTAGACTTAGAACCCACTTATTGGATGCTATAGAATCCATGGTACACTGATTCAACTTTTCAGAGATATTACAGAATGACAGAATGGCCCTGGGCAGATTGTTATGGTTGTAGTTTTTAAATTAAATAAAAAGATGTCATTTTATTTTAAAAGAGGCATGTGTTGCAAGACAAATATAGATGCTTTTCATTTAAGAAAGAATGTATATGATGAAAAGAAAATGTGGTTGATCTGCCTAACAGAATAACAGAGTTGGAAGGGACTTTGGTGGTCTTCTAGTCCAACTTCCCTATACCATTTCTGACAAATTTCTGTCCAATATCTTCTTTAAAATTTCCAGTGATTGAGCACCCACAACGTCTGGAGGCAGGCGGTTCAATTTGTCACAACCAAATCTGGATGCAATATTAAAAATGTGGGCTCACCAAGGCATTACTGAGTGATACTAACACTTCACATAATCTTGATTCTGTTCCTCTATTAATGCAGCTTAGGACTGTGTTGGCTTTTTTGGCAACTGAATGACACTGCTGGCTCATATGTAAGTGGTTGTCACTAGGACTTCTAGATCCTCTTGCAATTACTGCTATTGAGCAAGGTATCACTTATTCTATACCTGTACATTTAGTGTTTACTGCCTAAGTATAAGACCCTGTCTCTTCCTGAAGGCCTCTACCAGCAAAATAGAGGCCGGGGTCGATGCATGTGAGTGGTGGTGAGTGGCCACAGACAAAATGGGCCGTTGGTAGACACATGGGCTCCTGCTGGATGGGGCTGTTGGAACTGCCACTGTGAGGTGAGGCAGGTGTTGGGGTGTGGGATACCTAGCTGTGACTATCCTGAAGTAAGCAGGTTTGTGGGGCAACTCTACCCCCTTACCTTTGTCCTAGTTTGTAGGATGTACCTCGTCCCATCTTGTGCAACCAGATGGTGGAACAGAGTTGATGAGGTCTTAACTAGGGCTTATTTTGGGGGTAGGTCTTATATTATGCACAAGTGTAAAAAAAATCAACTAGGGCTTATTTTCAGGATAGGCCTTATTTTCAGGGAAATATGATATTAGGAACTGTGTTGACTGAAGAGGGAGCTCTTCATCTTCTGATATGCAATCTTTTGCATAGCATGTAAAAACATATGGATAGACTTAACCTTAGTTTCAATTGGGAAACTGTAACAATCCTAGACCAAGCCAGGTCCAAAAATGTTAGGGAATTTCTAGAAGCCTGGCACTCTGACAAATTAGTGATCAAGTGACAATATCTACATACTATGGAAAAGACACAATCAACAAGCCAAAAAGGGAACCAAAAGACTCCAACACCTCCCCACTAGCAAACAGCACCCAGATGAGCATAGATTAATCTCTTTTCGGCCTTGCAGCCAGAGGGAAGAAGAGCAGCTTCCGAATTGGTGCACACATGCACGTGCACACAAATAGGGCTGTGTGCACTGGGACAGCACTAGCAGCTCCATTCATGCATGTGCAAATGGGCCACACCCACCCACCTGGCACTAGCGGCCCTGTTCACACCCTTGCACACATGCAAAGAGGGCCATGGGCACTAGTGCGAGTGCGGGGAGTACGCGCACTTGGCCAGCCATTTAGAAGAGGCTGTGGCCCAGTAGTGGGCCACGGCCCATAGGTTGGGGACCCTGAGTTAGCCCATTTGAGACATCTTGGTTCAAAATTTTTTGTTCTATGATGAACCATTTGCTCAAGTAAAAGTCATGAAAAATGAGTTTTAGTTGTATATACTGTAGATACAAATGTTGGTAACTGTAAAAGAAATGTTTGGAAGGAAAATGAAAACATTCATTATAGGAACAAATTAAAAACACAGTCATATTCTGCAGGATTGAAAATGCACATGGAAAAATTAGAAGCATTTCAAATTGTGCCCAAAGCTATCTGGAATCCTGCACAATAAAACCAAATTAATGTCAGATATGATTCTCACAGCCAATCTATGAAGAATATGCTTCTTTATTTTCTAGTACCTTGCTTTGCAAAAAATACGTTATATTACATATATATGTATATATACCAACTGGATTGCGGGTTGACAGCAGCATCTATCACTGCAAAGTCTACTAATTTTGTTCACTTTTGCAAGGCTGTAGTTTTTTTGCGGGGGGAACAATAGCATTTAAATTCATCTTACAGAGTAGTCTTATTTATCTTACAATAATTTCTGTAACGCTTTTTTTTTTGAAAATGAAGGAAACATACCTGCACACAGAAAACCTTCTTCACTATTTAATTCTGTGAAATATATCGTTTCTAGAAATATTTGATTTGACCTAGTTAGCTGGCTTAGATTTGAATTCTCAGTTTTAATGTAAAGGTCTGGCCTTTTACAATGGAGAAATGAAAGACCTGGAGAAACTTCAGTTTACAAAGAAATGTGTATTCTTAGCCTGATTTTCTTCAGGACCATTAAAAAGTCAGTATCTGATTTGAACTATTTCTGACTGAATCTACACATTTCTTATACTAGTTATATTTCTGAGAATATACTTGTGTCCTTGTACCTACACTGTATATACATAATGTGTGTGTGTGTGTGTGTATAAAACTATGGAGACTGGAAAAATGCAGAGAATAGAGTTTATTAAATACTTGGCTGTGGGATAACAGCTAGATGACTGCTACTGCATACATGGAATTCCAGGTAAAAACATGAGGTTGGACAATCTAACACTCTCTTCATGGGGAAATTGTAGAAAGAAGAGGCTCTGTATGTGTAAGCGTACCAAATACTTCTTACAATACATAGTGAATTGTCAGGATGTTTCTGTCCCTCCAGCAACTAATTCTTATGCAACAAGTATAACTTCCTAGTTCTCTGGCCCCTATGCACAAAGAATAACAATTACTTTCTGACTGAAAGAATATTGACAAATATGTGTGTACTTCTAACTAACAAGATAAAAGCAAAGAAAGCAAGAAATATTGAACCAATGAGAAAGCCCTTTCTTTTATAATATTCAATAAAGTGTACATTTATTAGTGATTCTAATCTCTCTTTCTCTTTCTATATGTGCGACACACACGCTAGATCATCTCAAATTACATATGACAATTTTTTTAAAAAAATGAATATGTTTTGAGAAGTATAGGTGTATGTATTTTACAGATGTTTGATAAATACCCATTTTGTATGGTTGTGGTTGTATAGGTCTAGGTTATTTGAAATATGGCTACAAAATAAGCAAATCATGTAGTATCAAGATAATTTTATACAAGTGTAGTGATGCTAATATATCACTGAATTAAATTACTGAATTGAAATATGAGCTATTTCAGTTTATATCACTTTATACAAATTCTTTAAGAAAGAAACAACTAAATCAATTGTTATCTAAGTAAATATGCCAAAGTAACAGAAGTTCAAATTAGAAAGAATCGTGATAAAATAAATATCTCACATATAATTTCACAATTCTAATAAAACCATTTGAAAGATTTATTGTACAGTCATCATTAAAATGTATCTCCAGAGATATAAAATAGTCATATTAGGAATAGCTCAGTGTGAAGTTTCACATGTTAAATATGCAAAGTGTTTCAAGAAAAATGACTCAAATTAATTTAGGCTGAAGTTAAATATATTTCACATCAGAAGTTACCGTTTAACCCATTTGGTTAAAAGGATTCTCTTAATGTCAAATCCTTAAAATTATCATACTGATATGAATTTTAAAAAATCTGAATAGGTTTATTTTGCTGCAGGGTTACACAAGATTAGTTTTTTTAAGAACATAAATAAATGATTTGAACAGAGATGTTTTTCTTTATCTTGTTTTATTAATATAAAAAGCATTCTGTACCAGACCAAAGGGACGCGGTGGCTCAGTGGGTTAGGATGCTGAGCTTGTCGATCAGAAGGTTGGCAGTTTGGTGGGTCAAATCCTGAATGCCGCGTAACAGAGTGAGTGCTTGTTCCTCATCCCAGCTTCTGCCAACCTAGTAGTTCAAAAGCACGTAAAAATGCAAGTAGAAAAATAGGGACCACTACGGTGGGAAGGTAACAGCGTTCTGTGCACCTTTGGTGTCTAGTCATGCCAGCCACATGACCATGCAGATATCCTCGGACAAACGCTGGCTCTTCAGCTTTGAAACAGAGATGAGTACTAGCCCCTAGAGTCAGAAACGACTAACATACATGTGCGGGGGAACCTTTCCCTTTCCCTTTTACCAGACCAAAGACATTCGGTGCTTCAGGTTTCTATTGCTTTGAAGTAGCTGCTTCCCTCCAGAAGTTGTAAATGCTCCAACACTGGAAGTTTTTAAGAAGAGATTTGTCTGAAATGGTAAAGGGTTTCCTGCCTGAGCAGGGTATTGGACTAGAAGACCTCCAAGGTCCCTTCCAACTCTGTTATTCTGTTACATGATGACAATATTCCATTATTTGAGGGGCTAACACAAAGAAGAGGGGTACAAATAATCTATAAACATTCCATACAATATAAGAGAAAAGTCAAATGAGACTCCCTCCAATTTAATAGCCTGAAATGTCTGTATAATTTCTTGTAATGAAATGGTTATGCCAGTTTCTTTTTATGTTTTTCAAAGCTTTTTCTTTTCATTTCAATGTTTCTATGAAATGAATAATTTTCTATTCAGTTGCAGATGTCTCCACATTTTGTCCAAAATATGTCATGTTATCTATTCTAATTTGCATCTTGAGTGAGCCGTATCAGTTGTAAACACTTTTTACAGTCTCAAATATGGCTTTTTAATAAAAAGCCTATGAAACCACAAAATGCCTTGGCCATTTAGATCAATTTCAGATCAATATTGAATTGAGAACGATATAGCCTGTCCAGTTATTTCATTGAGATTTATGTCTGATCTCACTTATAGTAATTATATATTTGCTACATAATGTATTGTACATACATTAAGTATAATGGTATATTACGTCACTTGACTTTGTTGTAACCCGATAAATTGAAACTGGCTATAGATAGCACAAAGTAATAAATACAAATATACACCTGCCCACATTCACATACATAGTCTCATAAGAGGACAGCTGTCCTATAAATATATTGATCAATTGGTAATAATAATAATAATAATAATAATAATAATAATAATAATAATAATAATAATAATAATAATAATAA
>JAKJMR010001116.1:117203-200982 GCA_024449315.1 Daboia siamensis
AATAATAATAATAATAATAATAATAATAATAATAATAATAATAATAAGTAGTTGGAAGGGACCTTGGAAGTCATCTAGTCCAACCTCCTGCTCAGGCAGGAAACCTTATACCATTTCAGGCAAATGGCTGTCCAGTCTCTTCTTAAAAACCTCCAGTGTTGGAGCATTCACCACTTCTGGAGGCAGGTTGTTCCACTGGTTAGTTGTTCTAACTGTCAGGAAGTTTCTCCTTAGTTCTAGGTTGCTTCTCTCCTTGACTACTTTCCATCCATTGCTTCTTATCCTGCTTTCAGGTGCTTTGGAGAATAGCTTGGTTCCCTCTTCTTGTGGTAGCCCCTGAGATATTGGAACACTGCTATCATGTCACCCCTCACCCTTCTCTTCATTAAACTACACATACCCAATTCCAGCAACCGTTCCCTATATGTTTTAGCCTCCAGTCACCCAATCATCTTTGTTGCTCTTCTCTGTACTCTTTCTGGAATATCGACATCTTTTTTACATTGTGGTGACCAAAACTGGATGCAGTATTCCAGGTATGGCCTTACCAAGGCCTTGTAAAGTAGTATTAGTACTTCATGTGATTTTGATTCTATTCCTATTTTAATGCAGTCTAGCACTGTGTTGGCTTTTTTGGCAGCTGCAGCACACTGCTAGCTCTTATTTAAGTGATTGTCCACTAGGACTCCGAGATCCCTCTCACAGTTACTACTATCAAGCAAGGTACCACATATACTATACCTGTGCATTTGATTTTTCCTGCCTAAATGCAGAACCTTACTTTTTTCACAATTGAATTTCATTTTGTTAGATAGTGCCCAGTGTTTGAGTCTGTCCAGATCCTCCTGTATCTTAAGCCTATCTTCTGGAGTATTGGCTATTCCTGCCAGCTTGGTGTCATCTGCAAATTTGATGAGTTCCCCATCTATCCCCTCATCCAAATCGTTGATGAAGATGTTGAAGAGCACTGGGCCCAGAACAGAACCCTGGGGCACCCCACTACACACTTCCTTCCATGTAGATGCAGTTCCATTGAGGACCACATGCTGAGTGCGGCCTGTCAGCCAGCTACGAATCCATCTGGTGGTGATGCTATCTAACCCACATTTTTCTATCTTATCAAGTAGGAGGTATACTTTATCAAATGTCTTACTGAAATCCAAGTAAATTAAATCTGCAACATTCCTCTGGTCTACTAGTTTTGTCACTTGGTCAAAGAATGCAATAAGGTTTGTCTGGCACGATCTGTTTTTGACAAACCCAGGTTGGCTTTTAGTGATAACTTTGTTCACATCAAGGTGTTCGCTGATTTGTTGTTTGTTTATCTTTTCCAAAATCTTCCCAGGTATTGAGGTCAGGCTGATAGGTCTGTAGTTTCCTGGATCTATTTTTTTCCCTTTTTTGAAGATGGGAACTACATCAGCTCTCTTTCAGTCCTCTGGTAGTTCCTCAGTGCTCCAGGATCTTTGAAAATTCTCTTAAGCTAGTTATCACAAGGAGAAATTTTCTTCAGGATACTTGGTCATTAATTTGGTGTGTTAGGTTTTATAGAGTTAAATTAACTGCTATTCTATATAATCTTTTGTTTTGTTACTGGGCATTATCTTTTGCTCTTTCCTTCATTCCCCCCCCCCCCCTAGCAATATAGATTTCTCTTAGAACATGGCAGAGAACACCATTACTTGCATCTTTCTGATATTTACAGGTAACCATCATAGCACCTGGATATATATTTCAAAATACTACTATGCCAAGTGCTGGTCTGTGGCATAATTCTAGAGTGATTGTTACTTTTTAAAAAATTTTGATGGTTGATCCTAAAAAGCAGAACTGATATACCACTTTGAAATCTTCCTTATGAAATATAAGGCTAGTTATTTACCTGTTAATATTATTTTAATCTTCTATATATTTTAATTATAGTCTCATTTGTTCACTGTCCTGGATGTATATAACTTCACCTGAAAGATTTTTTGCATTTTTGGCTATCAGAGTGGGACTAAAAAAAAAAGCAATATGCTTCTCTAAATTCCATGAAATACAGATCCAGAAACACTCAAGCATTCCTTATATTCCATAAGCTGGCTTGCTTTTCCTACTTCCCCAGTGTACTGAAAGAGGAAAACAAGACCATTCAAAAAAGTACAAGCATCAGGTCCAGGTTATGATTTAATACCCTATTTCTTCTTTAGTTGTATACTGTCAAACTCTTTAGTTTGTGATAGAAATAAATCACAATGGTCCCTACCTTAATATCACAAGTGTGACAGCAACTTTCTGTAGAGCTGATAAATTTTATCAAGGTTTTTGACCCCACTTTCCTAGGAAACATTCTTTTCTTTTAAAAAAATGATAAGTTTTGTGCTATAGTTTTTGTCATTATTGTTCACTTTCATAAATATTAACAGGCATTTTTATAACATTACTTTTATAAATAAATTTTACTCCATTGAATTAGATGGGTAATATTGGATTGTAATCTTGAATAGATGGTTCAGCTTTTTCCAAATTCAATAGGAAGGATATATTATCTTAAAGTCTACATATACAGAAATATACATAATCACTAGAACTTATACATGCACTTTGAATAAGATGATAGGTCTCTAATTGTAGTATCATAAACGCTTCTTTTAAAATTATATTTCTTAATAAATAAATATTGTTTTTCATAAACAATCACACACACACACACACACACAGAGAGAGAGAGAGAGAGAGAGAGAAATCAGACTGAAATCAGGAATCTTTCTCAGGATAAGACATTATTGCAAAATTGCAGATTTGAGCAATAACAAAAAATTATTCCCTAGAATCTACTCCTGATTTTCAGTATTCTGTATCTAATGAATGGATGGTACTAAAAATTACTCACAACACTGCTTGGACCTTTGTTGGTTTTGTTTGCTTTGGTTTATCTCTTTATGAGAAATTATTACTTCATTTTCTAAAAAAAAAATAGATCCAAATTTTTAATGTGGCTGTGATTGGGGAGTACAGTGTAGAACAAAAATAGAATATTACAAATTTCTAATGTGTAACTTTTAAAAAGTATTTTATTTTATTTTTTTAATTAACATAAAAACATCTTTTTGCCAATTCATTTAGAGAAAGTATGTCATGATTGTAAGAAAAGTTACAAAATTTTGGGTGGTAACTGAGGTGTCTTATATTAGGGCCAGTTTTTCCCTCCTGTCCTTAATTGACAAATAGGAATACTACTACCTCATAAGTTTGTTTTATCCTGGTTATGGATGACATTGGATATTGTTTTAACTTTTGAAAAGAATCTCCGGCTTAAAATTTGAAATTTTAACAATTGGGTAAAATACCTTTTCTATAACTGATTCCAGGTTTAGTCAGGGAATGCTAATCAGCGTCTCCAAGGTGAAGTAGGTGCTACAGCTCAGTGGTTAAATTTCTGCTTGGCAACATGGAAAAAATTGAAACTTGGGGAAATTGTTGCCATTCAGCACAGACAATGCACCAAGCATGGCACGGAAGAGAAATCAAGCATGGAGTTACCTAGAGTCACTACACACTGCAAAAGGGGTGTAACCCCCCCCCCCCCTAAGTTCTTTGGAGCCTTGTTTAAATGTTTCTAAGAATAGGCTGCCAGACTGGGGAGATTCCTAGGCAGATCATAATAAAATAATTAGCCTGAACTCTGCATGTGCAGGTCTAGTTGTTCATGCATGACAGCTTCATGGCCTTTTTATATGGTACTCTCATTCATTGCTTTTGTAATTTTGAATGGTTGCTGAACAAATGGCCTAATCTGAAGACTAGCTGTATGTGTATTTTAAAAAAAAACCTACAATTTTATGCAAGGATTTTTCCCAACCACTAAATCTTACTATGATTTTTATGTATGGAATTTTTTATTAGTTTTTTTATGGATTTTATCTGGGTTTTTTTCTAATTTTGAAATTGCTTAAGATTGGGAATTTGCATATCGTTCAGAGATAATTTGTAATAAGTAGTATAAAACTTTTAATAATATTGCATTCATCTTTAGGTATTTCAGTTGGCCAGAACCCTAATTATGGTTAGTCTAGAACATCTAATGAAGCAATTAGCATATTGGGCAAAAAGAAATTGAGTTTTCCCTTTCCCTTTAATTTTATGCTTATCTGATTGTCAATGAAAGCTATTAAAATTAATTTCATTACAAATTACAGAAAACATTTTATAGATGATATTTATCATTAAAAAAACTTAACATGATATTGTCAAGGTTCCGATAGATGAGACCAAACAAATCAGAACTCCGAGGCTTGAGAATTCCTCAAAGAACATGTTGATTGATTACATAGTAACAGCACAGTCAAAAATGAAACCAAGCCTGAATTTCCCTCCAAAAAGAAACAATATTACTAAGTTGAACTTTCCACCCCCATGGTATGCAATCAGCTATGTTCTCCAATGGAATAGTTTGGCAGGCTTTTTAACCAAATGCTCATGCTCCCACCTAACTGACAGAAATGACCTTGGTTCTCACGGGACAATAAAATATTTAGACTAGTAAAAATCCTCTTCACCCACTCAAATTGTTGTGGCAACCTAGAATGAGCAAAATGGCTACAGCCAGGCTTGTTGTAAAGTTGACAGATATATTCTAATATCAGCTTCAAGTTATATGAAATTATATGTAGATATCATGTGATAGTCTGGTAAATTTGTGTGGTATTCTTAAGTTGATTTTTTTAAAAATAGAAAAACAGGACAGGCTGGAATCTACACCTGTAAATAATATTTATTTATTTATTATTTATTTATTATTTGGATTTGTATACCACCCCTCTCCCGAAGGACTCGGGGTGGTTTACAGGGCAATTAAAACACTATATACAACACATAATATATAAAAATTAAAACAATTAAACAAGTAGCCCTGAACTATAAAACACATTCTAAAATTTTAAATTTTAAATTTTAAATCTAAAATCCCAGTCCCTCAGTCCAGGCCGGCAAGTTCGAATAGCCAAGTCTTCAGGTCACAGTGGAAAGAGCAAAGGTCAGGAGCCATCCGGAGCTCAACAGGGAGCTGATTCCAGAGGGCAGGCGCACCCACAGAGAATGCTCCCCTTGGGGGCCGCCATTCAACATTCCCTGACCAATGGCACCCTGAGGAGGCCCTCTCTGTGGGAGCGCACAGGATGATGGGAAGTTAACACCGGCAAAAGGTACTCCCATAAATATCCTAAATTGGCTTTTGTAAGTATTTTTTTAATAACCAAACTATTCCTTGGAATGTAAAGAGTCTTATTTCTTATTGCTTGCAACCATACAAGTAGATTCAAGAGCCTGAAAATGTTTGAATATTTCTAGTTTGGTGGCAAATGTGTTTTTTTTTAAAGAAAAATCATTGTAATAGAAAAGTTAACAAAAAAAAAGCTATATCATTACAATAAGGAATATTTTTTTCCTCACCTTTTTAAGCACATTACTTGCACTCTATAAAGATATAATTATTACACCCATTTCCCAGTTCCTAGATAATCTAATTAAAGCTATATGCGTATGCTTTTATAGGTACTCTGCTGTATTGTTACTTGTAATTAAATTTATTTTTTTAAAAAATGAAAGGAAATTAGATTTAGGTGGTAGAATATTTAGTGAGGAAAGATATAAGAGGGAGAAGATCAGAACTGTTCTAGTTTTACTGATTAAAGGAAAATAAAAAGCAAAATGTAAGCTGTCAAGAAATAAGATAGCAAGAAACAGAAGGACTGGCAGAAATTCAGGAACAGCTGTGAAAAAGAAAGGACACTATGCCCATGACTTCCTCTGTGATCACTAAGAAACACATTAAAAGTGTGGCATAAATTACAAACTGTATGGTATACCAGTGTTGGAAGATCTGATTGTTCTTTCCTGAATGAAAGGATACACTGTATTGTTCTTGTATCAGTGTGTTCTGGGTTTTTGCATAAGAGTACAGATTGTGTGGAGACTGTGGATAAATATAGCAGTGGCATGTAAAATAGAAATGAAGCAGTGACAGTAGAACTTCAAAAAATGATGAATACCTGTAAACCCATGGATTACACCAAAAAATGTGATATTTTGCTGGGCCCATTGAAAGCTATGGAAATATATAATAAATTATCATATTGCAAAATAAAACTAACAATGTCTGTTTGATAGATTGATTGTTTTACAGAACAAATAGGTCATTCAGATCACAACCTATTCTAAATGGCACACAATTCTTCCTCTGTGTCTCAGATTAAAAAAAAAAAATCAACAAATCCAAACCATTAATCACAATATAAAACCCTTGGAATAGTTTTGATCCTCACACCCAATTGAAATGAACTCCATTTCCATTAGAAGAGGGTGTCAATGCTGTAAACATTGGCTATTCCCACTCTGACAACTGATGAAAATTGCAGCTATTTCCGCTTTGCTTTGAACATGCTTTTTCTTCTGTTTAGAAATCAGGTGCAGAAGAGGGGCTGGGATGAATGCTTGAGCTCAGCTAGCCATAATAATAATGCTTCTCTGTGGGAACTCAGGGACAAACTGATAATGGTTTGGTGGGCTGAGGAGCTGGAGAGAAAGCCCGCATTTCAGGCTAATTGGAGAATGTGATTTATAACTGCTTATTGGGGGTGGAAATTGCAATTTGTTACTTTGTATCCAGGGAAAGGGAATTTAGTTTTGGGTTCAACTATGTAGTGCTGATACTTTGTTTCCTGAATAAAATGTTGTTTAAGGAAGAATTCTTGCCTTGAAGTTCTTTTGATGGGTTTCATCTATCAGAACCATGACAGAGGGTCATCTAGTTAATCGAATCTTTCACGATTTGTTCAATTAGCTAAAAAAATTTAGATTTTTCTAAATGTCTGCAGGAAGGATTCAGGACAATGCTATTCCAAAAGAGGAAGAAAACAGTAGAGAAGGCATGCTTCCCACAGTTTTTGAGCAAGGGGACCCAGAGAGACCCCAATCTATTTGACCACATCAAATGGCCAATATTGTTGGAAAAAGGCTGCTCTGTAAATATTTAGATACTGGACTGAATATTGACAATCAGTTAATAATCAAAACCTTATATTGCACACATGTCAATGGGTGACCAGTATAGCTATCAAAGTAGATCTAGGTAACTTTCAAAAGGGTATCTGGATGAAGTGTTGCATACATGATAACAATAGAGATATTTTGCCACTCCTATCAACACGGCATAATCCCAATATGGAATCTTACAAATCCTAGGCAGTTAAAACCTAATCTAATTTAGAAGAGTTTTAAAAACTTTTTTTATAATTAGCTGGGCATTGGTCCATCTTGTTGTGATTCCTCGCCAGCCTGTGGTTCTGGCAGCTGACTCTGGGGAATGAGAGGAGGAAGAGGAGGAGGAGGAGAGGCCTGGAGTGCCATCAGAGTCAGAGGAAGGCTCTGATGAGCTCCAAGACTTACAGTATGATGAGGAGCCTGGCCCCTCCACTTGTGCTCAGGCTGAGACCCAGCAGTGTTGGGAGGAGGAATCAGACTCTGAGGATTTGCAGCTGGAAGACATCATAGATGCTTGCAAACACTAACAGAAAATAAGAGTTGGACAGAATAATGCAATGGGGGGGGGGCTCCAAAGGCAAAGGAGAAGGCATTAGGAAGCCGCCCCTTGGGCTGCATAATAAAAGGGAAGGTGTGGGAGGTGCTGGTTGCTGAAGGCAACCGTTTGTGAAGTAATCAAGTTTCATTGAATCGTGTTTTGTTTGCCTTCGCCTTCGGACAATTTCCTGTTCGTGAATAAATCAAGTTTGATAGAATTGTGTTTTATTTGTCTTTGCCTATGGACATTTTTCAGGTCTGTAAATAATAATAAAAGGGATTTGTTTTTCCTGCAGTTCCAGCCTACTTGTTGGAAGAGGGGATGCTCCTTGTAAGTTTAACAAGGAGTCAGGTAAGCTGGGACAGAACACATCTATGCTACTTTATGGTCTGTTTATGCTAATTTTGTGAATTCTGACTAACAATAGATTTTCAGGTTTTAGATATGGTTGAGCTATTGTTCTCTGAACTTTTTTTTTTTTAAAAATCACTTTTTTAAATCCACAGACTTCACTGTTTGTCCCCCTACTAAATCAATTTCAAGTAGTGTAAACACATTATTAGGTGATGCATTTAGAAGTAGTTGTGTTGATTTCAAGGTTCTGACTGACGAACCCAACCAAGCAAACACCTTAGAGACATTCCAATCCCTTAATGTAAAACTTTATTGAGTACATCACTTCGGGACAAATGAATGCAAAACCAGCTCTGGTAAGACCCCTCCCAAATCCATATAATAAAAGCATTGAATTCTCTCTCCTCCTTCTGGGTCAGGTCAAGCTGCCCAATCAAGTGGAAAAATATTATTATGAGAAAGCATTTCTAGGTCTGGCTATACACCTGGTGTAATGTCCTTGAATCTCATGGTCTGGCTTCTTAATCTTTGAAGTCTGAATTCCAAGCCTCTCTCCTCCCCCCAAGTTCATTGGAAGCTGAGAAACAATATTTGTCACACGAGCAAAACTGCTTTAAAATTTGACAGTTAGGTAGAAAGCAATTTTTTAAATCCCAAAAATAGGTCCACTCTCTTCTAGATTTTTTTGCATTCAATCATGTCCTGATTTTATTCTTAGAAAATAGTTTTCTAAGTAATATGTTGTCTACACATGAAATAATATTTATTAAGACACTCCACCATTACTTTAAAGCCCATTCAGTAAAACAGTTTGTTATTCATGCCCAAGCTTAAAAAAACTTGATCATGAATGTTTTATAACTTACAGGAATGCAGATTATCATTAGAAAGCCTAGCTTTTGATCTCTATGTTACATTCCTGTTACAATTGAACACAGTCAGAGCATTGCCTTTACAATCATTTTGTTCATTCAGGCATTGTAGAGTTTCCGTTCAGATGAATAGATGAGATGAGGACAGATATGCTAAGTGATTGCAAGCTTCCTTTTAAAGTACTTTTAATATCTAAACATTGTAGCATGAAAAGAAGTTAAACATTATTTCTGCAGGCATACAATAATAGATTATGGTGGAGGGGATATTTGGAAAGTGATTTAGTGTAATGGATTCTTTTTGGAAGTGGCATAGACCACAGATACAAATACGTGACCTTTTCTTTTAACATCTGGAACACAAGTGTTGGAGAACAGCTAGATGCCTTGAAGGCAGAGAAAAGCAGGGGGAAAGGAAGAATGGCATGCACTGAATTCTGTTCAGAATAACAGAATGGGAAGGGACCTCCAAGGTCTTCTAATCCAACCTCCTGCTCAGGCAGGAAACCCTATACCAGGGGTGTCAAACTCAATTTCATTGAGGGCCACATCAGCATTGCGGTTGCCCTCAAGGGGCCGGATGGGTATGGCCAGGGTGGGTGTGGCCTACTGGGTGGGCGTGGCTAGAGTGTGTTTGGCCTACTGGATGGCATGGCCAGCTCTACATCGTTCGCATCAGGGGTGCCTATGGGGGCCTGGGCAAGAGTGGGACAGATCTGAGGGTCTCTGGCAGAAGGACGGTCTATGGGCCAGGGCCAAGGCAGTGGGGGCCGTTCCCTCACTGTTTCCAGGATGGCTTCACGGGCCACATGAAACCACTTCGCGGGCCAGATCCGGCCCCCGGGCCTTGTGTTTGACATGTCTGCCCTATACCATTTCTTTTCCTTTCTTTTTTCTTTCTCAGTTGGACAACTGTAGTACAAAAAGCAACCAGTTTAACCGATAAAAATAGGAAGTTTGGATATGCTGTATTACCAGCAATGAGAATCATTTTGTTCATTGTTCAAACTCTTCTTTAAAAATTCCAGTGTTGAAGCACGCACAACTTCTGGAGGCAAGTTATTCCACTGATTGATTGTTCTCACTGTTAGGACATTTCTTCTTAGTTGTAAGTTAATTCTCTCCTTGATTAATTTCCATCCAGTGCTTCTTGTCCTGCCTTCAGGTACTTTGGAGAATGGGTTGGCCTCCTCGTATTTGTGACAGCCCCTCAAATATTGGACCCCTTAATCTTTTTTTTTTTCCATTTGACTAGATATACCACTGTTGACATACCACCAGACACTGTTTTCATTAATATTAGATGGCCATAGGTTGCCAATCCTTTTGAGAAAAAATAGATAGAATAAACTTCATGCAAAGTTTAATTTAGTTTGGGATTTGCAATATCTTTTATCTTGTCTTTGTAATAAAGTACATCAGAATGATCCTTCTGAGAAATATCTGAAGAGGAAGGAAAAGCATATTCCAAGAACTAGGATTTCCATTCCAAGCATATATTAGTTTTCTTTGGTTACTTAAAAGTGACAGTATAATTTAATGAGCAAAGAACAAACTATATTTGATCAAGCAGGGTAGCAACTGCTTTAGCTCTCCAAGAACTAATCATGCTTTATGGAAATTGGTGTTCAGTTGCCAAAAAATGTACTGTATCTCAACAAGAGCTCTATAACTAATGTATGAACGTCTCTCCCTTTGAGATGGCCATTAATCAGAAGGTTAAATAGAGTTAAGAGGGCAAAGGGAGGACAAAGACTCAGATGAGTCTTGCATTTAGTAACAGGAAGAAATTATGTTAATGTTTATCTTCAGGTAGCTGAAAAGTTTTTGTTTCTTGTCAAATGTTTCTTTTCAATAAGCATATTCATTGCCTGCTATACTAGGGAGAAATATCAATATTGGGCTATCTATACAATATAACTTTACCATTTAATTTCCAGTGTAACTCAGGTAAGCATAACAGTCTCCTTCTTTGAAAATTGCCATATCAAATGACAATGTTCTATTTATGTTCAATTAAGACTGCTTCAGTCTGAAATATAAAGAAGGAAGCATGTATATAGAAGAATAAAGAATCCACAACTAGCAGGTCCAACTTTTCCCTCTACTCATTTTCAGTTCTAGATCTTACCCAGTCCATCCTTCCTTCCTTTTGTTCTCCCTCCCTCCTTCCCTCCTTTCCAGTCTTTAGATTACAGAAGGCTTGCAATGTCAATAAACCTAATCACAGGATACCATGTTTTCTCCAAAATAAGACCCAAACAGAAAATAAGCCCTGGCATGATTTTTCAGGGTGTTTGTAGTATAAGCCCAACCCCCCAAAAGAAGCCCCAGTTAAGATCGTCAGCCAAACATCCATTCCAACACAAGATGGATGTATTGAGTTATAAATAATAATATTAATATATAATTAAATATAAATAAGGGACACGGTGGCTCAGTGGGTTAGGATGCTGAGCTTGTCGATCAGAAGGTTGGCAGTTTCGTGGGTTGAATCCCAAGTGCCGTGTAACAGAGTGAGCGCCTGTTACTCGTCCCAGCTTCTGCCAACCTAGCAGTTCGAAAGCACATAAAAATGCAAGTAGAAAAATAGGGACCACTATGGTGGGAAGGTAACAGCGTTCCGTGTGCCTTTGGCATCTAGTCATGCTGGCCACATGACCACGGAGACGTCCTCAGACAAACGCTGGCTCTTCAGCTTTGAAACAGAGATGAGCACCGGCCCCTAGAGTTGGAAACGACTAGCACGCATGTGCGGGGGCACCTTTACCTTTACTAATCTATATCAGAACATTGTTATACAGCTTGAACTAAATGTAGTTTGGAATGAGTCTGCCATAGTTTTTCATATGTGAATACTCTGGTGGCAATCATCAAAGATACTTCATTATCCACAGAAAAGAAATAATTTTTATTTAATGTTAAAAAAAGTATTATAAAACCATAAGATTTGTACACATTGCTTGATTACTTGTCAGATTAATTATTCATTACTTGCCTTCTTTCACTGAAAAATCTTATGTAATTGCAAAATCACATCCCCGTATTTTGCTGATTTATTCTTTTTTTTACTTTTCAGTTGAACTTTTTTTTTAAAAAAAAATCAACTATTTCTATTTTATTATTTTTTATCCATCCCTTAGAAATTGTTGATATAAGAAAATGGACATAGCAAAATGGGAAAATGAATAGTACATTTATTTATTTATTTATAAGTAAACAAAATCAAGTTTGTATCCTTTTCTAATTAATTTCTAATTAAAACTAAAACTGGAAACCATTTTTTTTTAAAAAAATCATTCAGCATTAAAGAAAATGAAGAGAGGAAAATTTGAAAGTGATTGACTATTTTTAGGTGAAAATATTCTAGAGGATGCTTGCTTAATTTCTATTAAAAGGCTGGTAGAATATTTCAAAATGGATATCATACATCTGAAACCTCACAAGCTGAAACTGAAAGAAGATACTGACTGAAAAATATTCAATATTCACCATTTTTCTTTGTGATCAGTTCATGTTATCAACAATGTAAATACAATCTTGAGGTAATTAAAACAGAGGATTACCCATGATTCCATTTGATCTGATAAACTCTATACAGGAATTGAAGGCTTACAAGGAATATGTATAAATAAGGTTGGTTCAAAGCAGATCAGAAAATTGGAATGTCATATGGTTTCTTATGACATTCTTTCTTAGCACCGTCCCCTAGAGTTGGAAACGACTAGCACACATGTGTGGGGGAAACTTTACCTTTAAGTTCATAAAATAAATAATATTATTAACATTAATTCTTAAAATAAATGATAATATGCACTATAATTAAGTATTTCTACATACTGTACCCAAATGGGTGCCTTTGGATGAAGGTACCATAGGTAAAGGTACCATAGGTAAACTGATGAACTTGAGACATAGTTGGTGCGCACACAAAAGGTGGCAAGCACAGAGAAGCCAATGGTGTCTGGCAGCAGCTGTAGTGCAGGTCCATGGGAGCATTGCTATCACCAGGCCAGGCTTCTCCATCTTATCATCTGCTTACCCATGGCCATAATGGGGCAGGCAGCAACACAGCATGTCAAGAGAGCCGGTGCTGCTGCCATGAGGTGAGATGAGGCAAGTGGCAGATGAGTGGAGCTGTCCCACATGCCCCACACTTGGTCACATCAGGGCCCTGCAGCCAGGCCACCATCACCCTGCAACCTGCCTCACCTCGCAGCAGTGACACTAGAAGCAACAGCCCCATCCAGCAGGAGCCTGCACAGCCACCTACCCACTCTATCCCACTGTCTGTGGGTGTGGGGTCTGTAGGGCAGCTTCACTCCCCTGCCACCTGCCTTGCCACACCTTGTGACACCGGCACTGTCCTGCCAGATGTAGTGTGCAGCTGCTTGCCCCATTGCAGCAACAAGTAAGCAGATGGTGGCCGGCCACATGGGTGGGCAGCCACATGGGCTCCTGCTGGTCAGGGCTGCTTACTCTGGTGCTACTGCCATGAGATGAGGCAGGTGGTGGGGTGGGGGTAGTCTGTATGTGGAGCCTGAAAGTGCACAGGTGCAGGGTAAATGGGGCAGCTCCACCCTTCTGCCATCTGCCTTGCCTCACCTCGTGGTGGTGGTATTGGCCCGCTGGATGTGCCTTGCAGCTGCCTGCCCTGTTGTGGCTGTGGACAAGCAGATGTTGGGACGAAAAGGCTGGCCTAGTGGTACCAGTACTCCCACTCACCTGCACTGTGCAAGGTTTGCACCCCCAGAATGCGCCAGCCAATTAGTCGGCGGACTGCAGCTCCTGACTGACACCATTGGCCTGCATTCACTCATGGTCTCCTGTACTTGAAAAAATACATCACCTAGAAATAAGCCCTAATGGGTCTTTTGGAGCAAAAATAAAATAAATATAAAGCAAAAATAAATATAAGACATGGTCTTATTTTGGGGGGAAAATGGGTAATGCCATTCTCAAATTCCAAACATTTATGTAAACATGGCTCACTCCCAATTTACTGGAAAATAAATGAGTTTGTTTTACTATTGATTATCAGGCATGCTAATACAGTATGTGCTAAGAATAGAATCACTGTGCATCATGAATTATTTCATTGTTCATTCTATGGATATTACCATCAGTTTGTATAGTCTATTTTATAGAAAACTGAGAAAAGAGATAAAGGAAATCTCTTATTTATATATGCCAATTATCAAAAAGTTAATATCTTTTCTTTACTTACCATGCATACAAATTATAAGGTACTCAAAATAAAACTACTATATTAAATATTTCACATGCAGGGTATGTTATATAATTTTCCTTCACTGCTTTGATTTTAATATTTATTTCCTATTTTGAACCCTAATAAATTTTGAATCCAAGTATATGGCAGCTGAACAGTTGATCAACTTTGCATAGAAGACATCATAACAATGAGTCAATCATCTGCTTTGACTTCATCTGCAATTAACACAGGGAAAATAATTGACAATAAATAGCCACTGCATGATAGAATATGAAAATAAATATATATAAAAAAACATTAAAATGTGGAACAGTTAGAGACTAAAATTCTTGTAGGTATAGTTATTTTCCAAGAGTCACTGAAAATAAAACTGGTATAAGCGAAAACAAATTAAAAACTACCCATTTACAAATTCTGGTTTTATAGTATTACAAATAAAACTGGATCCATTTCCAAACCTGAGATAAAGAATCCAAAATGTAGGCAACCACTTAAAATAAAGAGTATAATACAAGTTAAAGCACGAAGATCAGCTAACTGGAAGTGGCCAAGATGAATTTTTGGGTAGTTTCTTTTATTGGAAAACTATTCATTTGTTCCTCAAAAGCATGCAAACAAAACATGCCCTTAGGAATTTTCTATGGATATTCTCATCAGTTTGTATAGTCTATTTTATAGAAAACTGAGAAAAGAGACAAAGGAAATCTCTCTCTTATTTAAATGTGGCAATTATCAAAAAAGTTAATATTTTTTGGTAACTGACCATGCATACAAGTAATAAGGCACTCAAAATATAATAAAGCTACCAGCATTAGATTCTTCATCAAACATTTCACATGTAGAATATGTTATATAATTGTCCTTCATTGCTTTGATTTTAATATTTATTTCCTACTTTGAATCATAATACAGTAAATTTTGATTCAAACTGGATTGGATTCTAGGAATTTTTGGAAACCATAAATAGCTAGACAGTCAATGAGAACATGGTTAGGCACCCTCTCATTTATTATTTCAACTGACTTTCTGCTTAATTAACATTAGGGTTAAAAATGGCAGTCACGTGGTGGAAAAGTTATTTTATTTTTTGATGGACAAATGTCTGGCATCCTGAAATAATGTTTTTTTTTTACCTGAATAGGCTGTCATCTTTTGTCAATTTCATTATTTGTGTCTAGTTTGCTACCTTTTGTTTTAATGTAATTTCTCACCATTTGTCCACCAAATGACTCTGAGATATGGACATGAGGAATGAGGGAAGGTTGAATGACAGAGAACATTTGATTTCCTTCCCACAATATCATTTGTTTCCAGAGGTTAATTTTATCCAAGCAACAACCTTATGAGATTTCTTGTAAAAAGCTTCAGTTGGAAATATGATTTTTTTAAATAAAAAGCTGAAAGAGCAGCATTTTAATTTCATTTTAACTTTTTTTCTTTCATTAGAAATGATCTTACCATCAATCTTTTGATGAGTAAGTGATCATTTTTAATTAATCTTTAGAAGATGGCAAGTGTGCAGGAGTTATTTTCCTGCACATCATTGTTGTCTGTCAAAAGGGGATCAGAAAAGTACAAATCATATCTAATTTTATCTAATAGGCTTGAATCTGAACTCCTTTTTCATATTTTTTAAATATACATATCAACCTTTGATGTCATAATAGCAGCTAATTCACTCACCTTCTTATTTTCTCCCATTTACTTTTGTGTTGATTTTAGAATAAATTTACAGCATTCCAGAAGCTGTTTGCTTTTGTTTTGCCCTTTCCATCTGTCTGCCCACAGATTAAGGAGAGCGCTTTAGAACATAATTTGTCCCAGTTCTAATCAGACTAGATTAGAACTAGATTAGCATCTAACATCTCAAGAATTTGTCTGCCCCATCCTCATATCTTAGATGTCCTTTATTTTATAAAAAATAGAAATATAGAAATGTGGCCTACAAATTGCACAGTGAAGTTCTGCAATACTTGAGATAAGATTTTGAAGTCCTTCAAAATGCACAGAGTGCATAAAATCAGGATTTATGTGCAGTTTATTAAGGAAACAGGCACAGTGTTGCTTTTGGAGTATCTTATATTCCAATTCATCTTCCCAAATGAATCTGTGGCAGTAGCATCTGTCCTAATAACATAGTAGAGCCAAGCATTGCTTTGGATTTAAAGCAGGGGTGTCAAACTGCCGGCCCATGAGCCAGACGTGTCACGTGGAAGCCGCACCCACCCCATTGCTGGCAATGGCAAAACAGTCCTGATACGTCATGTGACATCATGTGACATCGCAAGTTTGACATGTCTGATTTAAAGGATCCGTGGTGGTTCAGGAAATATAGGGATAGTCACATAACTCCTGTCCTTAAACAAGTTGGGTCTTTTCCTGAGAATGTGTGGTGCTCTTTGCAGCTTCTGGGCAGTTCAAGGAAAAGGCATGTTTTATTTAAGAAGTTAAAATCAAGTACTATGTACACACACACACACACACAAACACACACATATAGACAGAGTAGTGTATCACATACAACATATGCTTTAAAAAATACTTCAAATCATGATAGTGTCAAGACTAGCTCATGATGTGGATTAATATGAAGGCAGCTTGGATGTATCAGCCTCATTCTTTCTTCCCAGTTTCTGACTTGGTCCAATGGCAAAACAAAACTTGAGGCAACTGAAGATAAGACTAGGCACAGTGGATGACCAAGATTTTTTCTTGCCTTGTTCCTTCTTTGCATTCTACAATATGTGCAGAGCAGCCTTCTTGACTATTGGGCCTTCCATTGGACTCATCATTCAATCTGCTGGAGTCTGCATGCACATGCTGGGATAGGCAACCATCAGCTACCTTTAGATGCTTTAGCTGGCTGATCAAATGATTTAAAACGACTGTTTAAAAGATGAGAGACTGAAATAAGTAAAGAAAGTTTGAGATTTTATATTGACAGACTATATTTGGCTCTTGTGAAATATTGATTTCAGTGGGAGGGTGTAGATTGATATTGCAGCCTGAAAAGCTCTGCATATTTAAATATTGGACTTAGGAAATGCTGGTATGAGGGGTGTGTTCAGTCATGAGGTAAAGACATAGTATCGAGGAATGTGTTCAGGAGAGCAGTACAGACAACAGACAATGGTGCATGGATCCAAGAATACAAAAGGAGTAAGAAAGCTGAAAATGAGTTTGGTAGATAAAATCACTTATATCTAATCTGAATTCATAGCCAATGGACAATATGCAGTGAGATGGCAGAGAAGACTCTTTCAGACTTAGAAGGGAGATCTTGAATCTGTAACTCCTGAGGAAAAATAAGATGGTTTTCTCTGGCCTTACCTCTGCTTCTTGTGGACTTGACCATGCTTCTCCTATATAGCTAGTTAAAAAGTCCATAAAAGACAATAGAAGACAGGTGCCAATATTTCTTTTTGAGAAAGGTGATACAGAAATCTTGAAAGATTAAATATTACGTTTTGTGATTTTTTAATTGATTGTTAACATAAATAAACAATACATTATTACTGTCTTTTCACTTGTTCATGCCATAAGTATAATGCATTTCCATTATTAAAAAGGCTACACCAATACAAATTTACTTGGTGCAAAAACAAACTACAGTTTCTCATATAGTATATAGATTCTTGAATTTTTTTCTTTAGTTGTGCAGATATGTTTCTATATTTATGATATAACAATTTCTTCCAGTTCAAAGAAAGCCAACTGAATGCTACAAGGCATTAGGGTGATGTTTGGAAAAGTGTTTGTGTGTAAATGTCATGTTGGAAAGATGGAATTCAGCTTAACAGATGGGAAACAAAGAAAACAAACACAGTTTGTCTCTGGTATATCTGGAACCTCAAATTAAGCTCTGGATTTATTGGATGCTCTTTTACATTCTGCTATGAACTCTGATTAATTTTTCACAATAACATGCAATATTGGAATTCAACATTATGGAAGCACAAGCAATAGAATACAGCCAAACTAGAATCTTGGACTTTAAAAGAGCTAATTTCAAGAAACTTAGAGAGACCATGGAAAGAATTCCATGGATGAGAATCCTAAAGGGGAAAACAACTCAAGAAGCTTGCGAAATTTTGAAAAGTGAGATAACAAAGGCCCAGTCTAGTACAATACCAACAAAGAAGAAAAATAACAGCTTTCAAAAGAAACATTTGAAGCATGGCTGCATAAAGAACTCTCTGATAAACTGAAAGATAAAAAGGACAAGTATAAGAAGTGGAAAGAGGGGCAAATAACTAAGGCAGAATATCAGCAAACAGCCCGTGCCTGCAAAGGTGAAGTGAGGGAAGCTAAGGCTCAAAATGAACTAAGGCTTGTGACCAAAGTCAAAAATAACAAAAAAAAGCTTCTTTCAACATATAAGAAACAAGAAAAAAGTTAAGGAAATGATTGGTCCATTAGTGGGGAAAAGTGGCAAGAAGTGACAAGCAATAGGGAGAAAGCAGAACTATTTAACTCGTTTTTTGCATCTGTCTTTACACAAAGGAAAAAAACAGTCCAACCTACCCAAACCAGTGCCATAAAAAACAGAATAGAAATGCAAGTTAAGATAGGAAAGAAAATGGTACGTGAGCACCTGTCCAGCCTAGACGAGTTCAAATCACCATGACCAGATGGATTACACCCCAAAGTTCTCAAGGAACTGGCAGACGTGATCTCAGAACCACTGAACTATATTTTTCAAAGATCCTGGAGCACTGGGGAACTACCAGAGGACTGGAAGAGAGCTGATGTAGTTCCCATCTTCAAAAAAAGGGAAAAAAATAGATCCAGGAAACTACAGACCTATCAGCCTGACCTCAATACCTGGGAAGATTCTGGAAAAGATAATCAAACAACAAATCAGCGAACACTTGATGCAAACAAAGTAATCACATAAAGCCAACATGGGTTTGTCAAAAACAGATCATGCCAGACAAACCTTATTGCATTCTTTGACCAAGTGACAAAATTAGTGGACCAAAGGAATGCTGCAGATTTAATTTACTTGGATTTCAGTAAGGCATTTGATAAAGTAGATCACAACCTACTACTTGATAAGATAGAAAAATGTGGGTTAGATAGCATCACCACCAGATGGATTCGTAGCTGGCTGACAGGCCGTACTCAGCGTGTGGTCCTCAATGGAACTGCATCTACATGGAAGGAAGTGTGTAGTGGGGTGCCCCAGGGTTCTGTTCTGGGCCCAGTGCTCTTCAACATCTTCATCAACGATTTGGATGAGGGGATAGATGAGGAACTCATCAAATTTGCAGATGACACCAAGCTGGCAGGAATAGCCAATACTCCAGAAGATAGGCTTAAGATACAGGAGAATCTGGACAGACTCAAACACTGGGCACTATTTAACAAAATGAAATTCAATTGTGAAAAAAGTAAGGTTCTGCATTTAGGCAGGAAAAATCAAATGCACAGGTATAGTATATGTGATACCTTGCTCGATAGTAGTAACTGTGAGAGGGATCTCGGAGTCCTAGTGGACAATCACTTAAATATGAGCCAGCAGTGTGCTGCAGCTGCCAAAAAAGCCAACACAGTGCTAAGCTGCATTAACAGAGGGATAGAATCAAGATCACGTGAAGTACTAATACCACTTTACAATGCTTTGGTAAGGCCACACCTGGAATACTGCATCCAGTTTTGGTCACCACGATGTAAAAAAGATGTCGAGACTCTAGAAAAGGTACAGAGAAGAGCAACAAAGATGATTAGGGGGCTGGAGGCTAAAACATAACGGGAACAGTTGCTGGAATTGGGTATGTGTAGATTAATGAAGAGAAGGGTGAGGGGTGACATAATAGCAGTGTTCCAATATCTCAGGGGCTGCCACAAAGAAGAGGGAGCCAGGCTGTTCTCCAGAGCACCTGAAAGCAGGACAAGAAGCAATGGATGGAACTAGTCAAGGAGAGAAGCAACCTAGAACTAAGGAGAAATTTCCTGACAGTTAGAACAATTAACCAGTGGAACAACCTGCCTCCAGAGGTGGTGAATGCTCCAACACTGGAAGCTTTTAAGAAGAGACTGGACAGCCATTTGTCTGAAATGGTATAGGGTTTCCTGTCTGAGCAGGGGATTGGACTAGATGACCTCCAAGGTCCCTTCCAACTTATTATTATTATTATTACTTTGTGGATATTCAATCAACAAATTATTCATTTGTATTAAGTACAACAAAGGTTGAGCTCACTGTAAAGGAGAGCAAGAACTTTTTTCAATTGGTTGACAATAGAATTGTTTTCAGTCATTAGGAAAATAAATTGGTATTGCATTTATTACTCAGTTATCTTTAAAAAAATAGTTCTTTAAAAGTTGTTGAAAGCTAGGGAGGTTACAAATAAACAATAATTTCTATCATTCCAGTAAAACTAATGATATAACTTGCATAAACTTTAGCAAAGTACAAAGTATCATAGAGAAGTCTTTAGATTTGTAACATTGCTGCCAAATAAGATGACCTTCTGCATGGAGTACAGTTCTTTGCTCTTTCCTCTTAGGATAAAAATAATAAAGAAAGGAATAGGATCAGAAAGGAGAAAGAGAAAACACTAAATAAATGTGTACGAATTATGTAATCCCAGAAGCTACCCACAGCAAATTAAGTAAAGCAAAATAATAATTAAAAAAAATCAGTTTCTTTCCTGTGGAAACATTTATTTATTTTTTTATTTTCTATTTCTAATAAACAAGCAAGCAGACTGTGCTAGCAGAAATAATTGTAGGTACATATATTTGTATAACATTTTTTGTATCTCTACAAGAGATGCTGGTTATGCAAAATCCTGAGCCAAGTGCTAGTAGCTTAGTCCAAGACTCTACTGGCAATAGATAGGCTATTTATGGGTCATCATAATTATCTGTCAAAATACCATGTGGTGTTTTTCATTTTTTTTTGTGGTGTGTGTGGCGGGGTTTGCTGGAAAATAAATCTGGTAGCCTTATGTCTCCTTCAGCCAAAGTCTGAACCCAATATTCAGAAGTTAATCTCTATTTAAATAGGGTTATTACCGAAAGAATCTGCCATGCAATGTATTCAGCTGGCTGAGCAGACTTTTACATATTTTGGGTTTAAACTTTGTGACAAATTGTGCATGTTGAAAACTCTATTATTATTCCACTATATGAAGAAATAGCAGGAATAGCAGGAATCTATACCTTAGTTATAACTGATGGGTTCAAACAATAAGATATCAATGACTAGGAATTGAGGGAGAAGGAATATAACTAAGCAATGAATGATAAAAGTAAGAGCTACTCCTCTGTTAATCAGAGGAGATTAAATAATTAACTGACTAAATGTAATAGGCTAGGAAGTAGGTACATGACCATGTATTCCATAGGCTCTTGTTTCAAGGTCAGTGCTAGAAGCAATTTACCTATTGAAATTTCAGAAGTAACATTTCATTGTTGACGTTGGTATCAACAGATTCACACAAAGATCTTTTTTTCTTCCAATCACTTTGCCTTTTGAATGCCAACAACTTAGGCATACTCAACCATAGCAATTGGTCATCAGTTCCAATGTCCCACTAAAAAGGTACCTGAACTCATTAACATTTTTTCTTATTGTGCATATGGTTGTACATTAAATTATAAAATCTACATTTAACATGAAGATTAGAAAAACAAAGAAGGGGAAATAATGACTTTAGCCTTAGAGTTGAAACGGCCCATTTTACACAAGAAAAATTGTGTTACATTTCGTTAGATAGTACCCAATGTTCAAGTCTGTCAAGATCCTTCTGTATCTTAAGCCTACCTTTTGGAGTGTTGGCTATTCCTGCTAGCTTGGTGTCATCTGAAAATTTGATGAGTTTCCCATCTATCCCCTGATCTAAATCATTGATGAAAATGTTGAAGAGTACTGGGTGTAGCCCACTGCATACTTCCCTCCATGTAGGGTTCCATTGAAGACTATACATTGGGTGTGGTTGCTCAGCCAGTTACAAATCCATCTGGTGGTGATGCTGTTTAACCTACATTTGTCTATCTTATCAAGCTGTAGGTTGTGGTCAACTTTATCAAATGCCTTTACTGAAGTCCAAGTAAATTATAAACATTCCTCTGGTCCACTAATTTTGTCACTTGGTCAAAGAATAATAATGCAAAAATACTCAGCTTTTTATAATTCTACTGCTTTTTATATTATGTACTGGACATTAATAATGTAATCATTGGTACCACTGCCTCTTCTGAATCAAGCTTGTACATCTTTATCTGCTTTTCTCCGCTTGTCGACAAATCCATCTCCATTTTGCTCAATCCAGAGGATCTTTAGGGGTGACACCCATGCATTTCCTGTCCTCCTTGTTTCTTGGGTTCACCATGGTGTCACTAACATCAGTATAAGATATCATATTAAGTAGCATGCACATTAGTTTTGGTTTAATGGTTTTCATGCATATGTGTGGTGAGGATGATCAAAAAGATCATTGGCAGTTCCCTCCCTCCCATCCAGGAAATAGCATAGAAGCGTTGTTTGAACAGGGTCCGAAAAGTTATCTGGGACACTACACATCCTCTTCACAACCTATTTTCCTTGTTACTTCTGGGAGAACACTTCGTGGTATCTGTAGCAGAACATCCCGATTCAGCCATAGTTTCATTCCATACAGCATTAACCTTGTGAACTCTCAGGCTTCCTCCTTCCATTATATATTCAAGATGGACAGTATTTAATATTTTATTGTTATGTATATGTAGAGGTGTGGGTCTATACATATGTTGTATATAGTATGTTTTAGGTGTGTGTCATGTATGTGTTTCATTTGAGAGTGGGCAACTAAATTTCATTTTTGATGTGTGCCGTTGTGCCCACAGTAAAAAAATGACAATAAAGATTATCTTATTTCAAACACATGGGTTCCTAAATGTACTTTCATGATTGCAAAGGCTGGTATTGCTTGAATCTGACCACTTTGATGTAAGAAGGCCCCCCCTCCCCAGATTAAAATAACCTTTATTCTTTATATTAAAAAGAGGCAGAATATTATATTTTCCCAAAGAAGAAATAAAAAAAACTTAACAAAGGGAGAAAGCAGCCCCAGTCTTACTTAATAGCCTCAAGCAGAAGCCTCAAATCTTTAGAGATGGATATTTTGTACCTATTAAGAAAGACTGGGCCAATCTATTCATAAACAAAATGCCTTCAGCGCCCACAGCTGATGGGATGAAGAATTTACATTCCCCCACCCAAATTATAAAGACAGGACATGACCTTTAGGACACAATAGGATTACCCCAACTATTCAGACTAGCAAAAGACACAAAAGCTCATCTTATCGCATAATCCAGAAACATTTCCACTTCTAAGTCTCAGAACCCTATAAAGTTCCATCACTCATGCAGCCATTTTGCCAGCTGTCCCAAAACTGCATGCTGTTGCTGATTCTGCTCAATAATTAAAGCAGCCTCCATTTTATTTCCAGTGTCTTACTCCTGGCTTGGAAGTGGACCTGATTTTTCTTTCAACATTGATTTCATACAAATAGATTTATTTTCTGTATTTAATACTATTTTACAATCTACTCCATCCCGAAGGACTTTGGGTGGTGTGCAACAAAAAAGACAAAACAGAAACAGAGCAAATTTAATGTCTTCTGAATAACAGGCTCATAGAACTGAACCCAAATTTTCTATTTAAAACATAGCCAGTGCATCAGCTTAATCAGTAACCATATACAACCAGTAACAGTTTTGTTGATAACTTTTCTTGGCTTTGTTTTGTTTCCAGATTAAAATAAGTACCCAACAACTTATTAACAATTACAAATTGCTACAGTTTTGAATTGGCATTTGATCAAGAATCAGAATGTGTTTATTTAACATCATACATTTCCTTCCCGGCATGTTCCCCCCCACAATAACTGTATTGGCTTTAAACATTATTTTCAGTAGACATCACATTTACATATAGAATGCAGCCCCCAGAGCCCATGTTTAGATCAAAGCATTTATTTTGCTATTGATTCCCATGTGAAATAGCTTGACAACTTTGCTTTTAGAAAATAAGCATTTGATGCTAGTTTAAACAAATTTTAGTTCCCTCCTGCAATACTAGATTTCTCCAAATTTGATTTGCCCAAGTTGTAGTCTTATTGAGCATGGCAGGTATAGAATAAGTAATCTAAGGGGAAATGACTGAAAATGAAGAAAGGTTTTTTTAATGTCTTTTTTCCACTTAAAACACTTGCATACAATATTTTTGTATGTAGTCTTATACACCACAGCATAACCTGAGCATTTAAGAATGCTTTTGTTGTAAAACAAATAATTAGTTTGATTAATATTGTAATAATTTTTGTAATGCATGCCTTTAAACTGGTGTAACAGATGGTAAATTTGTCATGAAAATCAGAATCTTTCCACTATAAATATTTAAACAGTTTCCTGAAGAGACATAATAAATGTGAGTCTTTACAACACCTTAAATATTGTCAGTTTTGTAAAGCAAGCTTTAACAATTGTGCAGAAAAAGTAAAATAAACTTTTATATTCCTCCTTAGCAGCTCTACAAATCTATCTAAAACTGTCCTCACTGGACAGTTATACAGCTGAATGATAAGTGAGGAGACATAAGAATTGGAGTAAATTGAATGGGAACTACATCATCTTATAACTCTTTCTACATGAATAGAAAAATAACACAACAGTTAATAACACAACTGCCTTAAGATAACTAAACTATATCACAGAAAAATAAACTATTCCCTCTATTTAAGTCAAACTAATTTTAGGTTTTGTTTATTATATTTATATCCCATATTTTCTTGAGAGCTTAAGGTGGTATACATTTATTAGGTGTCATCAAGTTCAGATTCAACTTCTGATGACTACATGGACATAAATTTGCCACCTCAACCTCTCTAAAATAACCAGTAGCTTTTTCAGGAACATCTTATAATTACTTTAGCCATTGCCTTTCTCTTCTAGTTCCCTTGGCTTTGACATAATCTTCTTGTAGCACATTACCAAAATATGTCTTTTTTAAGGCTATGTATTTCTAATTCCTGATTATTATGCCTTGTGAGATGAATGAGTCTCTGGTCAATGATAAATTAATTGCTTTTTGCAATCTATGGAATTGGTTTTAACTGCCTCCAGATCAATTATTGGAGACAGTCACCATTATTCTCTTGCTGTTTCTCAATGATTATATTACTGTTGTAAAGACCATTTTAAAATTTGTATTTGTTATCGTTGAACTTTCCATAGATGTTCGGGGGTGTGTGGTTCCCCTAACTTTGGCATTAACCTTCTACAGTTATTTTTTATTTTTATTTTTTTAACTTCTTCAGCTCACTCTTCATGTTTATCTATTCTTCAGGCCAAAAATTCAAATGTTCTAAAACTATTTTTTTCTAGCTCCAAAGCCATTTATTATCTTCGGCAACTGATGAAAGTATAGTCATCAGTTTTGGTGTTAGGATTTTGGGTTGTGTTGATGTTGATAATGTTATTATCTTAAAACAGTATTAAGTTTCACATCTATATATATACTAGAGTTTCCTTGGGTTCAGATGCTATGAGCCTTGGTGGAGCAGAGGGCTAATGCCTCCTTAAGTAACACCAGCTGCCTGCAATTAGTGCAGGTTCGCATCCCACCAGGCTCAAGGTTGACTCAGCCTTCCATCCTTCCGAGGTAGGTAAAATGAGGACCCAGATTGTTGGGGGCAATAAGTTGACTTTGTAATAATGCCGCTTGGGTGTGTGTGTGAAAGCCCTAATAAGCAGGCATATACATAGAATGAAGGCTATTGCTAAGCTTGTAAGCCGCCCTGAGTCTTCGGAGAAGGGCGGGATATAAATGGGATTAAAATAAAAATAAATAAATAAATGAACAAACAAATAAGATAGCTGACATATTTTGAATTCTTAGTATTTAATAGTAATAGTAACCCATATTTCTCATTTGCCATGTTTACAATAAACTGTTCTAAATCTTCCTTATTTTTGGCTAACAAAGTTATGTCATCTGGGCCTCAAATGGTTAGTGTGTCAAAGTTTTATTTTGATTTTAACTGTCAAGTCTTCCAACCATCATTAAATGATGTTGCTTTTTCCATTTGATCCCCTTCTGCCTTCCACAACCACCATCTGTGAAAATACTTCCTTTTTCTATCCTGGCATGGCTATGAACATATTTTCTTGTACCTACATCACACCCAGATGTTTGATGTTATTTCCTAGTATGAGAATCCTTCTGAGATGATTTCATAATCTGGCACCTGGATATACATCAAAATTTGATGTAATTATTTCTTCCAGTTGTTTCCTTCATCAGACCTGGAAAGCATAACCTGTCTAGCTTTATTGTGGATTACTTTTAGCTTCATTCCTCTTGCAACAAAGAACAGGATATAGGGAAGTTTGTTGAAGATTCAGTGTGTGTATGTGTGATGAACATGTTGAGTATATCTTGAAATGACCTGTCAATCTTGAGAAAGCTAAAGAGAGAAAAGTAATAAAGGAGGACTGGGGGAAGAGATATTTGTCCATTTAGTACACCATTTGCTCAGACTAGCAACCAATAGCCATATATTCCAGAAATGAGTTTCTACCAAACAGAGAGCTTAATACTAAAAATCAAATCTTTCGTATCCTAACTCAATTGAAATATATTAAATTACTCTTGGGTATATTTTCATTGTCAAGATTTCAGCATTGTAACCACAAACTTTCTCATATTGTAATATTTGAAGTAGGCTATGATTTTCGACTAATAAAAATAAATTTAAGTCAGTGTCAGAAAATCATATATTAAGTCCTGCCCCATTTGTGCAGAGGATTTACTAGAATTATCTTTTGATGAGTCTTCTGCAGATGATGACAATAGTTCTATGTATCAGAGATGCTGAGGAGCTGTTAATTGACAAAGGATTTTTGGAGTGGGACAGGAAAGATCCCTACTGAGCTATGCTATATGGATATATAGGGAAGTGATCTATACGTATTTTAAGGATAAACATATTCAGAATGAACATCTTATTAATGAAATTTAAGAATGAAAATATTAATAGTATTTGCCAGACGAAATGTCAGATTTAATTACTTATTTTTAAGCTAGATAATCTGGAGGTCTGTTTTAAATGGGAGAATGTTTCATGCAACTGAATCATATTTGTAGTAGCTTGTCCGTTTGCACTATTTGCACTATGTGAACACTGTTAAACTAACAAGCTTTCTTTCAGTCTCTGGGTTGACCTGGAATTAGGGGACAGTATAGGAAGTATCAATTGCGAATATGTGCAGATGGCCCTGCTGTCTTTGGGCACTTGCAAAGTCCTGGATGCAGGGTCATGAAAGGACAGCAAGGAAAATACCCAAGGTCCTAACCCACCAGAGAACATACAATGTCTTTAGGGAAACACCCAAAAGGAAACATTTTTAGCTACTTCTGCTTTCTCCCTTCTTATCTATAATGTGCCAGACCTACCGGGTGAAATCTTTATTTTATGTGTGTCAGCTTTGCTGGATGGATTGCTTATCTAATCAGAAAGAATAAATACAAGGATTACTTTTTTGTCATTCAGGGCTTCTCTCTTTTAAAGGAGCCCGTCTTGTTCAGCTGAATAAAAACGTAAAGCTTGAACGCAACTTCTGGTTTCCTGTATTTTTTTTTATCAAGCAAAACCTCAGAACCTGCATGTAGAGAATCATGCATTTCATTAAAATAAAAAAAGTTTGATACTTAAATAGTTGAAAAAATGTCACATTTCATCAAAAAAAAAATAATCCTGTCCAATTCTTGCCTTTTCTACAAACATAACAATTCTTGATAAGACTGAAGCCAAACATTACTAATTTGGGCCATAAAGAATCTTGTAAGAGAACTGACCTTGTAAACCAAGATGCTGGGTTTTAAAGCATAATAATACAAATAGATCTCCCTCTATAAAGTGAAGATAATAATGAGTGACAGCCTATTTTCCTCCATGATCACTTAGATGACCAGTCAAAGATAGAGCAGAAGAAAGTAGTAAAACAGAAGAAATTATTTCACTATATTTGGGGGGAATATGAAGGAGAGATAACTGTCTTGTTAATTTCCAAAAATAGTAAAAAAAAAAAATTCTATTAGCTTGTGATGAAAGGATACTTTATTACATAAATTGTGAAGTCAAATTAGTGTATATCTCACAAAATATCAAAGTGCTGTGAAGTAATGAGTTAAATTACACCGTAAAAGTCTATTTGTGCAAAGAAATTAGATGAGGTATCACAGAGTGAGAAAATCTAAAAAGCATGCCAGTAACCTCTATCAAAGCAACCAAAAGCAATCTAAACAAGATAATAAGGATTAACCATTTATTGCATATCTACCATAAAGTCTTGCATTTCCTGGCTGGAAACTGGAAAGCTGATGGTCAATTGAAAACTATTGACTATTCATTTTTTATGATTTCACATTTGAGGTTGCAATGAGTTATCTTTTAATAAAAACACCTCTTTTGTTGTGTTTATAATTTTGACAACCAATTGTAAAATTATTGTCAGAATGTATAATTTTCTTTCAGAGTGGAATTTCTGATTCTAGGAAATAGTATATATTGAACCAAATGAAAAGATACAGTGAAAGGCTGATGCAGATGCCGATTCTTATAAGTCACAATTATATAGGTCATTATAATTGAATATTAGTTGATTATGAGGCTACATTCTTAGGAAAAAATGCCACATGACACAGGCTAAATATAATAAAACTCAAATGCTACAACTATTCACTACATGGCTTGACCAATTTGAACTGAATTTTCATATTGGTGGATAAAACCCAATCTTTCATGTTTTGTTTTGTTTTTGGGATTATCTTAATGAGCTATATTGTTAAAATGCTTATGGTAATGCATATAATGAGCACATTTAATGTAATAACTGATGCATACTTTGGTTCATTTATGGAACATAAATACTACATTCATACTATATTCATAATACATACTACATACATAAATACTGCGTTCTGATAATAATTGCATGCAATATTAGTAACAGAGACAAACGTGTTACTTGCTAAGAAAGGAAGCCAAATTTAGTAAATTTTGCTCTCAGACCTATATAAAAAGTTAGGAAAGAAAAGAATGGTTGTGACAACACAAAATACATTGAGATACTTCCTGAATGAAAAGCAATAGAATCCTGAAATAGTTCAGATGAAGACAAGAGGAAGACTATTGAAAGCAACATTTCTGTTCCATCTCTGCAGACTAGAAAGTTGTTCTCATATGTTCCTTTTCCTATCAGAGTATAGTGGTTGAAACACAAGTTCAATTTTGTCATCAATGGAAATAGATACCATGAAGTCACAGGATAAATTTTTCCAGGCCAAACTTTGGAAGCTAAAGGCATATTTAGAATCATTATACTCAATGACTTTATATGCCTTTATCATTGAAGGATGTGAAATGTTTCTTCACTTGAAGATATTAGCCAGTGCACCAACAGATTTTAGTGGAAAATTCTTTTTTTAAAAAAAAATGTTTTTTCAAAACAGAATGCTGGGTGTAATAGATGCTTTAAAACAATATTTAATTTAAATTTTAAATTTTGATTACCGTCTTCATCTTTATTGCTAGAGGATAAAAGAAATGAAGGTGAGAAAACTGTATCAGTTTCAATATTAAAAAGCCACAAAATTAGAATGCCTAAGCTTTAATTAGCAAAAAAAAAAAATTAGCAAAAAAAAAAAAAAAAAAAAGATTTCTAGCCATTGAAACATGGAGAGAACTATTTGTTTGCTTTTTTTCTCCCTTACGTCCTATGCATTTATAGACAAAGAACCAGTGGTGGGATTCAGCTGGTTCACATGAGTTTGGCAGAACTGGTAGCTAATTTTTTGTTGCTCAGGCCCAGAATGGACTTCCGGAAGTGGAATCCACACAGAGAACCGGTTGCTCACATATTTGAATCCCACCACTGCAAAGAACTAAACTTTACAGTAAAAAAGTCTCTGTTATTACAGGACCTGAGGTCATGCATACTGAGAACAGCCAAACTGTTGAAGAAATTATACTTGAATTAGAACACCAACCAGTTGGGAAATTGAACACAAAATATGTATTTTTTAAATTATAATAAAAGAAGAACAGGCTTCAGAAACAAATTACTTCATAGCAATTGAAGGAAATTTTCCATTTTCCATTCAATTACCTGTGAGAAATAAGATTGAAATCAGAAGAATCAATAAGAAGGTCAAAAATGAATTTAAAATATTATGGACTGAAGTTTGCATGCTTTCTCCAAAAAGTTATCTTTAAAGTTATCGTAATATAGGATATTCAGTAAATTATGGTGGAAATTCTATTAAAATTCTGCCTTTCTTATTTTATTAGAATATCTATATCTTGAGTCTTATTGTGTTGGTAATCAATGGCTTTTTGTCCCAACTAATTCAAATTGTATATTTTGCATCATTTATTTATGAATAATATTAAAGACTGAAACCATAACTTGCTTGCACTTTCTAAATTGGACTGTGGTAATGGTATTGATAAAAAGAGTTCTGTATGGACATTTTCTTGATTTAAGTACTCTTTTTCAAACTTTCTTTTTCACAGGCAAACTTAGTATAGGCCCTTACAAAACAGCTTGGGAATGTCTATTTGAAAAATACAATGTCTCCATTGTTATATTATAATTCTAGTTCAGTTTGACTAACAATTCCACACCCCTCACACATGAAAATAAAAGGATTTACATGGTATTCTTATGACTTTTCTACATTGGACAAGGTTCAATTGTTCCAAGGTGAGAGTGTCAAGAACAAGCTTGAACTTTCAACTTGCATTGTTTTAAAAATATAATTAGCATGCATTCTTAAAGGAGAAAAAAGTAATATAATTTTGAGATCAGCTAGTTTATAGTATTATATAGTTTATTTATTTTTCTGCCCATCTTAAATACAGTATGGTTTTGAGCATATCATTATATTATAATGAGTTGAAAGATTTAATTTCATATAATTAGATTTCACACATATTGTCTTTAGTGAAATTTTTGTAACACAGCAGAAGAAATCTTTTTTTAATGGAACTTTCATTTTCAATTTGGAATTTAGCATCCTAAAATAGATTCATCTTTCTTTAAAAAAGTCATACCGTACTATGCAAATGAAAATGAAAATAAAAAATGCTATCATTATGTCCAATTATTGGTGATACCATGGACCAGTTCTCTCTCTATTTATTAATATTGTATAGCTTCTGTCAGTTATTTTAGGATATGACTGGTGTCAGCTTTGATGGTGTCTAGCTACCATACTTTTTGGGGGTGGGGGCGGGGAGGCCCATTTCCTTTTTTTTACTGACCATTCTGACCATAACTGCCTTTTCCAGTGAGTTTGATCACATGGCTTGGTCCAAATAAGTAAGGTGGGATTTTGTGGTTTATCCTTTCCAGTGATATGTCTTGTTTTATATGCTACAGTACTTGTCACCTTTGCTATCCAATGAATATGCAAGAGCTTTCTCCAACACCACAACTTGAACCAGTTGATATTCCTCCTGTCTAATTTTTTTCATTGTCAGTCTCTCACAACTATAAGTAGCTATGAGAACTGTAATAACACAGACTAATCTGCTTTTAGTTTCCAAGGTGATGTCCTTGCTTTTCCATCTTCAATTCATGCTCCTAAATGCTGGGTAACCCAGTGAGATTCAAGATTTTGTTTCTGGACTGCATTCATGAACCCTTGCACACATTTGATCTCTTCACTGTCAAATGTTATTTTAACTTTTCTATTCTTCACAGTGGCCATGAGCTTGGTCTTTTTGATATCTAGGAAAAGCACCAATTTCTTGATTTCTTGTTTCAGTCTTTTGATTAGAAGTATCATCTGATGATAATCATAGTGGAACAAAACTGCCATTTACAGGTCTCAATCTCGTCTGAATTGTATGGGATTCATTAAACATCCTTCCCACAGGTCCCTGCCTCTTTTAACCCATGTCCCATGCCTGTCTACTTTTCCTTATGTTAAGTATTTATACTGCTAGACACTTACAGATATAGATAGAGACATAGATTTAATCTGCTGCATCTAAAGTTTGCAAAAACTTGAAAAGAGAAAGTAGAAATACATTCAAATACAATGGTTCAGAGGATTATGAAGATTAATATTTAGTAGACACCAAAGTTCTTCCTTTTGAGACTGAAGGAAAAACAGTGGGAAAAAAATAACAACAGTGGAAAAAACTGTGGAAAATAACCAGAGGAACTTTGTTTTTGTATATGGTAACTACAGTGAAATTATTGTATGCACAAAGTTGGAAAGATTTGGCAATATCTACAATGGAGGAATGGTTGATAAAGATGGTGGAACTTGTTAAGATGGCCAAACTGACTTCTTTGATCAGAGAAAAGACATTAAATAAGTTTATTGCTGACTGGAAACCCTTATGGTCTTTTTGCATAAAAAGGAAATAAATGAACGTATGATTTATGCTTTTTACAATTAGACAAAAAGATTACAGGAGCAAGAGAGTCATTTACAGTATATCATGATGTAACTTTAGAAAAAGATAAATGTATAACAACTTACAATTGCTGTAAAGAAGATTGGAATCCATCAAATCAGAATATTCCTTTTTTCTTCCTTTGCTATCTTTTATTTTTTTAAAAAATATTTTTTATTAATTTTCTAATATTGCAATTAACATGTTTGAAAAGCAATGTGGCAGCTGGGTACAATAATTCCATTACATTTAAGTATCATCAATATAAATCTCAAAATATTACAACTAATTTCCTCTCTTTCCTCCTTTATTTATACTGTCTCATATTCAAGCCAACAAAGTTCTTATTCTATTGATCAAACAGCAAACAGCTTTCTAATATTCATCAAAAATCTTTAATTTATGTATATCTTAATTAATTTAACATTTCATCTTTTAGACAGTCAATGACCTAATAATTTTTCTTAATTTTGATTTCCCATTAATATTTTAAAATTAACATTTATTCTTCATCATTTCCAAGTTTTATCACAATTCCCCCACAGTTTGAAGTTCTGAATACACTTCTTATCTATACAAACTTCTCTCTGTCTAATCAACCAATTAATAATACAGATGATATTCTTATTTTCTAGTAATTCTCAGGTTTCTTAAACTCTCCAATTTAATAGCCAAGATTACTTTTTCCACACTTATTTCATCACAATATCTTATATTCAAATCTTAATTGTTTTTGACATTCAATCTTTTAACCCATCAGTAACCTAATAAGCCTTTCCCAGTTTTATTTTCCCTTGATATTTAAATTTAACATTTAATATTTATTTTTCCAGATTTTTAATTATCCACAATTCCTTTATCTCCGTTCCTCACAAAATCTAGTATTTAAGATACACATCTAATATATAGGTTCTTATCATCTACCTTAACAAATTAGTAAAACAATATAAATTTTTTATTTTAATATTTATACTTCTGAATTTTGCATAACCAGAATTTTCTTTATCTCACACCATTACAATGTTTTATGTCCAGAATACCTAGTTTATCTATTTGTATATATTCTACTTTAGATCTCATATGTAAATCAAAACCTTATTTCTTTTCAGTCTTATTCTAGCTTTTTTTCTTTGCCAAATCATCTTACGTGTCTTTGCTTTTAAGTCATCAAGCAGATTTCTTGTGTTGTTGTAGCTATTGTTTGGCATTGAAAGGAACATCCACTTACCATTTTTTTAAGAGGACCAGCTGATCTGGCAGGTCATCTCCTTGTTTTCCCATCTGGATGTAATTGTCCAAAAATATTTATCTTCTCTTCTGTCTGTTTTTCTTTTGAATCTTCAAATTCCTTCTGATTTATAAGAAAAGTCCTTTCCTTTTTCTCTATTATCAATTTCTTTTCTGTATCTTCCATTATCTGTATTTGTTGAATAGTTGAATCTTTTGTTGTAGCATTTAATTGTTCCACTTTTTCTTAGACTTCTGTATAGATGATTCTTTAGTTGAAATCAGTTTAAGTTTGAGTGTCCAAGATGCTTTCTTGTTTTTTCCTGCCATTTCTTAAAAAATCTACAGCTGTGAGGAGAGTTTGGATAAACACTTTTAAGATACAAAGAGTTTGTTGCTGTTCTTCCTCTGTGGGAGAGGTCCATTCCTGTTTTTCTTCCATTATAGTATATTAAAACTGAAAGCTTACAGTCAGAAAGTCCAATAAATGAAAAACAGAGCTGAATTTCTTCCAGCTGGTATTTCAAGGTTGAATATATCTTATCTCTTCTCTAAGCTGTCAACAAGTCCCTCTTAGACAATAACAGGTTAAAATCTCAAATTCAGCCAGCAGATGTCACTTCAGAGCTATTTTGATCTTTTCAGTTTTTTCTTCTTTTTTAAAGGAAAAAACAAAACTCAAATCTTCAGTAAAAATATGTAGGAATAAAAATCAGAGAGCAATAAAAAATAGAAAATTAAAAAATCTTATAATCCACCAATTTTAGGAAATAGAATTCCAATTAGGATTTTTTAAAAAATGTTTTAAACTCCCCTGGGTAATTGATCGCTGCTATTTCTGGAGAGTTAGGGTTAGGGACGCAGTAGCTCAGTGGGTTAGGATGCTGAGCTTGTCGATCAGAAGGTTGGCAGTTTGGCGGGTCGAATCCCAAGTACTGCATAACAGAGTGAGCGCCTGTTACTCGTCCCAGCTTCTGCCAACCTAGCAGTTCGAAAGCATGTAAAAATACAAGTAGAAAAATAGGGACCACTATGGTGGGAAGCTAACAGCATTCCGTGCTCCTTTGGCATCTAGTCATGCCAGCCACATGACCACGGAGACATCCTCGGACAAGCGCTGGTTCTTCGGCTTTGAAACAGAGATGATCACCAGCCCCTAGAGTTGGAAATGACTAGCACACATGTGCGGGGGAACCTTTACCTTTACTTATTTCTGGAGGGAGGGCTAAAATCCCCCTTCCCTCACCACAGGGGAAAAAAATACTTTAGCAGCTTATGCAGGTAAATAAGTAATCAGGATGCAAGAGGGTTAGATCTTCCATGCTGCTTTAAGAATGCCAGATGGTAGCTGTGATTTCGGCTGTCTGCAGACCATATCTCTGTGGCAGACCATGTCTCTATGGTTGGCCTTTTGTCTGCCAATTTGGAGGGATTTGCTAGCTCTAGCAGGAGGGTTGCCACTCTCCCATGATCCAGCAATAGCCCCCTCCTTGCTGGTTGCCTCTACGAGGCAACTTTCTACTCTTTTCAGGGTTCCCCACCGATCTGAAACTGGACGAGGGAAACGGAGCTCATCTCCCAGACATCCATGGCAGCTGTGAGGCAAACCAGAAATCTTTTTTTCTTCTTGCACTTTTAGCATTCTCTTTTCTTTCTTTCTTTTTTCTTTCTCATTTTATATAAATTTGTATTATTTTTAATCTTAATTTTATAGATTTTAATAAAATCATTTTTAAAAAAAAGAAAGAAAGAAAAGAGAATGTAGATAATAAATCTGTGACCAAAAGTGCCCCCCCCCAATTAATAAAATCCTATCAGTTGGGCTTGGGCTTTAGGAAACTTAAAAATGAAATTTTCTTTTTTAAAAACACTCTGTAATCCAGAGGACCAGAACAGCATGCTCAGAATACACATATATATACCAAAGCTTAATAAGACAACAATTTAAAGTTCTACTTTCAAAAAGTGCCCTTTGCTGGTTTGGCTGGCTGACTGATTTTACACTAAAAATGCAAAGATTGCATTCTGCCTGGGGTGAGCTTCTGGTGTTTATTGCACTCTATGTATTCCCTTATGCTTTGTTGAAGGGGAAAAGTCAGAGAGCATTTAAAATGCAAAGGCTTTACATTGCTCAATTTGATTTGATTTCAGTTTTAGCGTTGGTAGATTCAGCCCATGCATTTTGATGGTGTATTTTACTGTAAAGTTTTGTTTGCAATGACTGCTTCTCTGCCTTTTGTCTCTGATATTTCAAGCATTAAAAAAGATTTTTAAAAATGTTTAGTCTTCTAAGCAAAGACTAGGTGCATGCCTCACAATTGATTTTAGTTCTGCACGGCGGTGTTTTAGGTTATAAACAGGGATGCAGACAGAGATGGCTTAATGTTTCTCAGGTGGAGATCTATAATATTCTCATTCCAACTAGAGGCAATCAGCAGCTGAGATCATACATCTGTGATCATACAGCCTCTTTCCCTCCCTTCTTGGCAAACGTCCAACCACTGCTGGGCTGCCAAAAAAACATGCTGTAGTTGCTTCTTGAATATGCTAATTGCTCAGGAGTTGGTATGACATCCGCAAGATAACCAAACATTTAAATTAAAAGGGAAATGAAAGAAATCCATTGCTCAGGTAGAGAGGGATTTGTGTCTGGATTACTCAAGGGAGTCTAACTTGGAACACACTGAAAAGAATGAGGAAGTGTACATATGTGCTTTTAAAAAAGAGTACAGTTAATTTCACTGTATTTCTTATAGTGCCTGTGACTTCTGGGACAGATTACTTAGTGCTCACAAAGGAAATCAATTACTTTCTTAGAATTTGTCTTCAGTTATTTCAGAAATGTTGTAAAATTCGCCCTTTCCAAATGTCTTGAAATTTAGATGGCAAGTAGACAGAAACCATTCCATTAACTTGTGCCACTGAAGTTTCAAGGAAAAGTCAAGAGAGTCATACCAAGTTATGATTGCTTTCTATGACCAGACCTTTGAAACACAGGAAAATTTGTTCTGTCTACTGAAGCTGTTTCAAATAATGTCCCATCAGAACATTTAAGCTCTTTGGAATCTTGTTCCAATATTAAACATCTATTTAATATTTTCCAGTTGAATGTTCTGGTTGGGACTACATTTTTCCAAAATCATAGTAAAATATTTTTTGTTTTGGGTTTACTCAAAGCTTTTCCCCAATAAGACTTAGTTTTATGCAATATTATTCCATATATGTAGTTTATTTAAAGCCAAATAAAATTGTGTTAAATAACATTAATTGACCCATTACGTTTATGTAGGGGAAAGGAAGAGAATAAGTGCATTTTCCAATTCCCAAACTAGTCTAGAAGAATGCTATGATTTATAGTATTGAAGGCTACTGAGAGAGTAAGGAGAATGAAGATAGACATTCCACCATCATCCCATTTCTCCTGATGTTATCTAATGTATTAGTGCAATCTGAAATCTCACTGGAAGTTGTTCAGATAATTGTCTTAATCCAAAGTTGTTTGTAATTGCTGTGCAATTTCATTAAATTTCTTAATAAACTTCTCTGGATGTTGAACCCTGGATGGAAGTTGTTTAGCATGGTCAGATCCAGCAATGGCTTTTGAAAAAAAACAACTTCATTGATTTTCAAACATATTAAAAAGATAATATTTATTAAAAAGATAAACAGACAAGGAAAAAGGTTTATGAAAGAGAGAAAAATAAAAAGAAGGAAGGTATACATGCAAAAAAGAAAGAAAAAAGTGATAAAAATAGAAAAAGAACGCCCTCCAGCTTTCTTTGGTACTGGTATAAATAAAAAATACATCAAACACTTTAACATTTCTCCACATTATTTTTTTAATTACAATAATTCTAAACATCAAATACTAAAATCAACATTTAATTTCTTTCAGCTTTCCATTAAAAATCCAAATGTCCTTTTCAAATAGAAATAAAAATAAAAATAAAAATAAAAATAATCACTCTTTTCCTTAATCAAAGAAGTCAGTTTTACCATTTCCACCAATTCTGTCAGTTTCGTCAACCAGATATCTGTGTAGAAATACCTCTACTACCCTCTTTAAGTGGTTTACAGAGTCAGTATGTTTTCCCCAACAAACTGGGTCCTCATTTTATCAACTTCAGAAGGATGGAAGGCCATGTCAACCCTGAGCTGGTGAAAATCAAACTGCCGACAGCCAGCAGTCAGCAGAAGTAGCCTGTAGTACTGCATTCTAACCACTGCACTACCATGGTTCATAAAACTATTCACATTATATTTGTAATGAAGGGAAAGGCAAATTAGAACATACTGCAGAAACTAAAAGTCAGAGCCACATAAGAAGTCAGCGGAACAGCTAGCTACAGTAAAGAAGACTAAAACAAAGCATCACTAACATTCAACCATATCTCAATTATCAGAGATGCACAGAATCCCAAGGTGCCTTGTGCCAAGACAAAACCTAAAATAAATGTGCATTCAAATATAAATAAATATGTCATGTGAAATGCATTGATTCAGATAAGAATCAGAATCATATCAGCATAAGATCATTATGCACAATGAAGAAATTAAGCTGTTGGGTGTATACTTGGATTCTGAGATCCTTGGCTGTCAACACAATGTTCCTGCTGTGATTCAACAGAACTACCTAATTTTTCTTGGAAAGACATAAAAAATATCCCAATCAGAGACATCTGCTATGATTATTGGATGTTTCTAAAAGCAGCAAGGGGTAAGGCTACCAGTGATTCATCTATTCTTGTGTAGTTATAATTTGGAAATAATATCTGATTACATAGAAGTAAAGAACACATTTAGAAAAAAAATGTCCTCTTAATGGAGGTTGGAACTTATGCTATTTACATTTGAAAAATACTCACATCACAGTATGGATCCTTTTTTTGAAAATGTTTAAAATAAACATCTGCTAAACTCAGTAAGACTCCCATCTCTCTTATGTTAAAACAATTTCATAGGTTCCTAATCCATTTGTGAATATATGCTTTGGCCATTAAGATCAAAATAATTCTTGTTAATAATATTTTTAATGTAAGTTGCTTGGTAAATACTATTCTGTAGAAAGTATAAAATAAACAAATGCATAAACATATTCAAGCAATCTGTTCCAATATTATCATAGGTTATTTAGGCATTCCAAAAGCCTTTAGCCATAGACCTTTCACTGTGAAAAAAATGGCCTTAATGAGTAATAATTAGTTATATTACCAATTTTAAAACAATTGAAGTGGCTTCTTGGCAATTTCTGAACACTGTTATTAATTATAGAACTAGAATAATGAAGACAGAAAATGTTATTAAGAGAAAGAAGAACAGCAAATTTAGTCCTTCAGAACTTGCTGACCTTTAATATATTCTAGAGCAAACATGTCAAACTCGCGACATCACATGACGACTTGTGACATATTGGAACTTTTTCCCCACTGCCAAAAAGGCTCCGATACATTGCACAACATCACGTGACATCGCAAGTTTGACATGTCTGCTCTAGGGAATAGTGACATTTCCCCCTACCTGTCATAGAGATATATAGTCCTTAGAATAAGCAGAGTACTGTATATGTAGGATATAATCCAAATTAACTAATTTGCATGTATGCTGCTTAGCAACCAGATAGAAGTTTTCTTTTCACATTTATGGTCATTATGTATTACTGGTATGTTCTTTTATGAGTATTCAGTTTTGCTAGATATTCATATTTTAACATTCAACTCTATTATTTATGGATCCATTTTTTCAAATTTTCAACACCTGAAAAATTAGTTATGATAAATATTGATATAAAGATAATCTGCAAGGATAGGTATAAATTATATCCACAGTATGATTTTTACACCAATCATCTTATTTTATAAATTTTACATGAAAAAAAAATATACTCTTGAAATTTTCTTTTAATTTGATATATGTTTTTTGGTGATAGAGTTTAAAGTAATTTTCTCTAATAAATGTTTTGTGTTCTCTTCTAACAATTATATAATGCATTTTTGAATATGACTTTTTAATAGAAGAATTTCACTATGAGAATATCAATACGGTGTACTGCTTAAGAACATGGACCAGTACTAGGAAGATCCATGTTCAATCAGTAGGCATGGAAAAACACTGCCTGACTGTAAAATAGTTGCTTTTAGTCTTAAGACAGCCTACCTCACAAATATGTTGTTATGAAGAAAAAATAAAGGAGGAGATGCTATAAATGTTGCCTGGGCACCTAGAAAAAAAATGGATATCAGCCTAATAGCTAAATACATATCTAAGCATATGGTTAAATTTTTATACTGATTTGGAAAGTGGAAATTAATGTATGCATTAAAACAAATCAGTAAACAAACTTTTTCTATTGCAGCATAACACTGTATAAGATCACATTTTTTTGAATTGCAAATACTGATAGAAGCCACATTTATAAACTGAAATGCTTTTTAATCTGATGTTACTATTTTTTTTAGTTTTTAACTTTTATTTCTTATTTTAATTCACTTAAAAATTTTATCACAGTGCTTGTCTTCCGTAATTTGATTTATATAAGGAGAGAAGTTTTAATCGCTATTTTATTTTATTGTAAATTTCTTCAGCAAGCCTTAGAATCCTAAAGCAAAGTCAACATTTAAAAATAACATATGCTTTTGCTAGTGTTTCTGGATTATGCACAATTGAAAATAATCAGTAAACTCGTATGAGCTAGGATCAGTAGTCCACAAAGTCAGAGGGATTTTATTTGAGATAGGTAATTAGTTGAAGTTGCTGAATTCTTGACTTTAATTTATTTATTTATTTATTTATTTATTTAGTTAGTTAGTTAGTTAGTTAGTTAGTTAGTGAGTTAGTTAGTTAGTTTTCTATACCGCCCTATTCCCAAAGGACTCAGGACGGTTTACAGGGCAATATTTAAAAGACAATATAAAATTAAGATAAAAATAGAAGTAAAAAGAATTAAATTAATAATAGCCCAACAATCAAACAATGTTAAAAACTTAAAACTAAAACCCCCCTCAGTCCAGGCCAGATAGATCGAAAAGCCAGGTTTTCAGGTCCTGGCGAAATGAGCACAGGTTGGGGGCAGTCTGGAGTTCCACAGGTAAATCATTCCAAAGGGCAGGCACGCCCACAGAGAATGTCCTCCCTCTGGGGATCACCTGCTGGCATTCCCTGACCAGCAGCACCCTAAGGAGGCCCTCCCCATGGAAGCGCACAGGACGATGGGATGTTGATACCGGCAGCAGGTGTTCCCTTAGATAGTCCAGACCCAAGTCATTTAGGGCTTTACAGATCATCACCAGCACCTTGAATCTCACCCAGAGGGCAACTGGAAGCCAGTGCAGCTCGCGGAGAAGAGGTGTTACATGGGAGTATCAGGAGACTCCCATCACAACTCGCACGGCCACATTCTGCACCAGCTGAAACCTCCGAGTGATCTTCAAGGGCAGCCCCATGTAGAGAGTGTTGCAGTAGTCTAACCAGGAGGTCACGAGCACATGAGTGACTGTATGTAGGGCATCTTGGTCCAGATAGGGGCACAACTGGCACACCAGGCAAACCTGGGCAAAAGCCCCCCTGGTCACGGCTCCTATATGATCTTCCAAACTGAACCGTGAATCCAGGAGAACAACCAAGTTGCGAGCCCTATCAATGGGAGGTAACACCTCACCCCCCATAGTTAATGATGGACAAAACTGGTTCTCCTGAGATGCTGGTATGCATAGCCACTCAGTCTTGGTGGGATTGAGTCGAAGCCTGTTTCTCCCCATCCAAACCCGGACCACCTCCAGGCAACGGGACATCATGTCGAGAGCATCACTGGGTTGGTTCAGGTTGGAAAGGAAAAGCTGGGTATCATCAGCATACTGATGATACCTCACCCCGAAGCCACGAATGAGCTCACCCAGCGGCTTCATATAGATGTTGAACAAGAGGGGAGAGAGAACCGACCCCTGAGGAACTCCACAAATGAGAGGCCTCGGGGTGGATCTCTGCCTTCCCATCAACACCGACTGTGAGCGGCCTAGGAGGTAGGAGGAGAACCACTGTAAAACAGTGCCCCCCACTCCCAGCCCCCTGAGACGCCACAGTAGGATACCATGGTCAATGGTATCAAAAGCCGCTGAGAGATCTAACAGGACTAGGACAGAGGAATATCCCCTGTCCTGAGCCCACCAGAGATCATTCACCAGTGTGACCAATGCGGTCTCTGTGCTGTACCCGGGCCTGAAACCCAATTGGTACGGGTCTAGATAATCAGTTTCCTTCAAAAACAAAGGAAGCTGATGCGCCACCATGCTCTCAACAAACTTCGCTAAAAAGTGAAGATTGGAGACCAGACGATAGTTATTCAAAATAGCCGGGTCCAGAGCAGGCTTCTTGAGAAGGGGCCTCACCACCGCCTCTTTCAAGGCAGTAGGGAAGGTACCCTCTCTCAAAGAAGCAGTTATTACTGCCTGGAACCAGCCTCGTGTCTCCTCCCGAGCTGAATACACCAGCCAGGAGGGGCACAGGTCCAATAAACACGTGGTGGAGCTCAGTCTCCTTATGGTCCTGTCCACCTCATCCAGGGTCACAGGATCGAATTCACTCCAAATGACATTCTCAAGACCACTCGTTTCCTCAGATGCTTTTCCAGTTGTTCTGAATCCAATTCCTTATGAACCAAACGTCATGCAGCAATTTATGAAAAATATGGTATAAGGTCTTTTTAAAGTTTGTATTTCATTACAAGAAAAGTGAGTGAACTACAATCCAAGATTTCTGGAACAATTTGCTACAGGCATAAAAAATTATCAGGTGAATTATTCATTGCCATCTAGTCATCAAAAGTTACCTTAAAACAGATGGCACTTCTTTTTCATCTTTCGGTCCTGATGTGACCACGCCAACATTTAAAAGAATCATTTTCTGACAAAATGCAGGATCTTATATCATACAGACTGAAATCTTCTAGAAGCAAAAGCTTTCCTAGATTCAGAGTATCATTATTATATTCTATATAATTAAAATATATGAATATATGAATATATAATTATATCCCTTCTAGACTCTAGAAGAATCGAAAATAAAGAAAACAAGGAAAGTAAAAAATGCCAACATGTACTAGAAGTTAAATCTATACTGGTAGGCAACGCAAAAATAATTATAACACATAAATAAACACATAAATATGGAAGAACCATTTTTAATTCTCATGTGTTTCATTATATATCACAATAATGGTGATGTTTGGTAGTTGATAAGAACAGAAATTCCCCATTAAAAGTAATTCCAATTCATAAAGAGTTTCAAACAACTTCATCATGTTGAGAACTAAGCTTGACACATAGCCTGATATAGCTACAGACTTTTACGTATAATGTGAATCAGGTTCTATATATCTGAAACCACTGAGTTATTTTGTTTGCCAAGCAGGCATATTATTCTGATGAGTAACATTCCTTCTATCTAATTATGGCACATCTGTGTTTAAACGTATGCCAGGCTGGATTTTATGGCTAGATAAATGAAACCAAAAGAGCCTTTTATGTTTTGCAATTCAGTATACAGAATAATATATTTCTTGTATTCAGTGACATACTCAATATTATATCACATTTTTTTTATAACACAAAGGTCTGCTGCCTAAATCAGTAGCTTACCACATGGAGTCTGAGTTCCAATGGTTGCATATGTGATTGCCCACCAAAGAGCCTTTGTCACACTACAGATCTGGAAGGTTCAATGATTTACTGAGGAGCTGTAGGACATGAAGGAGCAGAAATGGTACCTTGAAAGATGGTGGTGGTGGTGGAAGGTGATAAGGGAATACAGCTGAACAAAGGTATAAGTCAAGGCTCGGATAGGTAATGTTAAAGTAAAGTTTCCCCCGCACATGCGTGCTAGTCGTTTCCGACTCTAGGGGCCAGTGCTCATCTCCGTTTCAAAGCCGAAGAGCCAGCGCTTGTCCAAGGACATCTCCATGGTCATGTGACTGGCATGATTAGACGCCAAAGGAGCACGGAGCGCTGTTACCTTCCCATCGTAGTGGTCCCTATTTTTCTACTTGCATTTTTACGTGCTTTCGAACTGCTAGGTTGGCAGAAGCTGGGACAAGTAACAGGCGCTCACTCTGCTACATGGCACTCAGGATTCGACCCACCAAACTGCCAACCTTCTGATCAACAAGCTCAGCATCCTAACCCACTGAGCCACCGCATCCCTAGGCAATGTTAGCTGATAGTAATAAATACTCAGTAATTCTCAGCTCTAGATATGCTAACTGAATATCTTCTGACAGCACTATTTGAGGAGATTCAATCTCAAAGCAAAGGACTATTGGCAAGAACATCAACTGCAGTCTGAGAGTTGGCTAAATCTGAAAATAGATCTAAAGAATGTCAGAATCCTGTATAAAATAACAGATATTTCTCAAGCACCACTAGAGATGCATCCAAGATTTATAAGTATCCAAATAAATTAAATATGGAAAATATTTATAAAATAATGTACCGGTTAGCAAATAATTTGAAATTCTATTCCATGGAATAATGTAGGATAATATAATATCTATTGCCAAGTATCATTTCAGAACTGTTCTGAAAAAAGTAGTAGCATGTCAAACAAAACTTCAGCACATTTGTTATCTCACATGGCATGACCTAGAAATCCTTTCACCAATAAATAAAGCTGTGAAAGCCTGTGACCCATATTCAATATTTCTATCCAACAGAATGTTTGCATAGATGGAAGAAATCTATTAGAAATTAATTCCTTACTGTAACTAAAAAATTGAAAACCTAATGTGTACAAACCAATCCTTAATTAAAAATTCTTTGAGGTCCTTGCTGCTATGCTATTTTAACAGTCAAAACTATTTTTCAGAATTTTAAATACTATTCATTAAAAGGTCTAATTTAGTTTTTCAATGCTCTGAGAACCATAACAAAAACATTATTTTCCTATAATGTCCCATTTTATAAGTTTCTGGGAAAATGAATGATACTAGAATTCATGCCCAACCTTTAATATTTTCCCAAATCCCTCCAAAAACATGAAAAACATTAGTAGCTATGAGGCTAGAACTATCAAAGATAATATGGTGAGTTCACTGCAAAACCAATACAAATTGAAATGATTTTGATCAGTATAACACAATTTTAAAGGATATGGGGGAATGGTATTAAAACTGCTAAAAAAGAAATGAAGGGAATTTTACATTATAATTTCAATGTTCTGTACCTTTCTTAATAATTGAGAGAGCTTGCAAAAGAGGTGTTAAGGTAAAGGTAAAGGTTCCCCCACACATGCGTGCTAGTCGTTTCCGACTCTAGGGGCTGGTGCTCATCTCCGTTTCAAAGCCTAAGAGCCAGCGCTTGTCCGAGGACGTCTCCGTGGTCATGTGGCCGGCATGACTAGATGCCAAAGGAGAACGGAATGCTGTTACCTTCTCACCGTAGTGGTCCCCATTTTCCTACTTGCATTTTTACGTGCTTTCGAACAGCTAGGTTGGCAGAAGCTGGGACGAGTAATAGGCGCTCACTCTGTTACGTGGCACTCGGGATTTGACCCACCAAACTGCCGACCTTCTGATCGACAAGCTCAGTGTCCTAACCCACTGAACCACTGCATCCCTAAAGAGGTGTTAGATGATATTAAAATATATTTTAAATTTTATACATAATATGATAATAGGTTGATTTAAAAACAAACCCAGTTGTTTGATCTTTAGAATATTGATTGGCTTTAAAAGATCGAGAAGCTGTCCAGATCAATATTTCAAAAGGGTTCAGGGGTTACAGAAAATAGAATAATAGCTGGAATAACTTTTATCTTCTTTCAGAAGTATTTCTCAGCATTTTTCAGTATTTCTCAGTATTTCAGTGGAGAGGAAAAAGAAAAAAAATCATTGCAAATATCAAATCATGATTTATGTCATAGGTTTGATGGTTACAAACATTTTTCATATAGTATAAACAGCTAGGAATCAATAATGCACAGAAAGGCTCAGAAAGTTTTGAGCTGATCATGCCATTGAAACCACCCCCCCAACCTTGTTTGATGGGATATGGGGTTATAGGCTATTACAGCCAGAGTTTAGAAAAATACAATAGTCTATTTACCAAGATAAAAGAAACATAACAATAATTCAACATTTATTGGTTGGCTTGCAATGCTGCATGCATAATGCATAATTAATTACAGAAAAATAGAAACAGGGTTAAGAAATTTGGGTTTGCCTGAGAGGCTGTTGGCACTAGAACAAGAATAGTCTTTGGTTATTGTTAGACAAAAGATCTTGGATAAAATGGAATTCTAATATCAGCTGGAGTACAATTGGGACACATGAAGCTTCACTTCAAACTGACCCGTGTTGGCTGAGTTGTAGCACATAAATGTTAAAGTTACTGAGACTGAGAAAAAAATGGGGAAATTCATTCTATTTGACTCAAGAAACTAGGGAACACAATTACAATCAGAATATTAAATAGGGTTCACATAATTGTTTTTCAAGGAAAGATAGCTAACAGGCTAAAATTGATCTGAAAACTGCTATGAAATCTTCCCTTGTTGCACTGGTAAATATTTATTCCGATTCACGGAACATAGATGTGCATTAATTATTTATTCGTGGGAGAGCAATAATAATCTGTTTTATGAATTTTTTTTTTGTATGCATCAGAGTTTGGCACCTATAACAAATTTAAATAAATAAAATAAATACATAACATTACAAATACTGTAGCCCATAGTTGCTTCACATGAATAACTAATTTTCTAATAGTAGATTTTCCCCAATAGTTTGAATTACCTGAAAATAATCTAGGATGGATAATATATGTGTTTGGATAATATATGTATTTTATTACCAATCATCTGCATTAAAAATAAATAAGGACCAAAAATATTATATATCTCTTATACCTTAAAATAAAATGTAATATAATATGATGACTAATCCAAACCATAGCTTCTTTTTTCACTTTTTAAATATATATTAAGAACTAAATAAAAGCAAAGACATATTTTTCATGGGATCTTATATGAAAAACATATGCTCTTGTATTTTAAATATTTGCAAGAAACTGGTGAAGTAAAATCATTTTATGAGTTTACTTTTTTCATAAATAACTGTAATTGTAATAGTTAATAAAAAGCATTTATCAGACTTGTGGCATTTCAATGTTTAGAAGCAATTAAATTGCATGTGTATTAAAAACTTACATAACTTTTTTGTGATAACTACAGCAAAAGCAATGAATTCAACATTATCAGTAGCTCAATTATATTATTCTTCACAAAAATAATTAGTCAATATATCCTGGATACTTTTTTTTTTAAAAAAAAATACACATTAATTGGAAATTAATAACTACATTGAATAGTATTTATTTGTAGGATTGTTCTAAACTTTAGTCACAAGTATTTGGCCAGGTAAATACAATTCTTTAAAAGTTTATATAAGTATGAAACTTCTGTTTTTCTTATTGATTTTATGGAAGATTCTGATTAGTTGCAAGGCTCAATCTTTGAATCTTCTTTAAAAACAGTCTTATTTGTTAGCATATACAGTATCCTCTCCACTAAAACATAAAATTTTCCATGTAAATATACACAGTGATATACTAAAACAAAAGCAAACAATTTTTTTATTTCATATTTTAAAACTTTGATCATGAATATAAATAATTAATGTAGCTGAATATTTTTCTGCCCAGTTCAACAAATCTATGAAAAAAGGAAATCTGAAATGTATTATTTATTGAAACAACAAAACTTGATATTTTAGTGCATTTATTTATAGTTACACATTATAAAAAAATCTAAGCAAATATTTATTGTGAATTAAGCTGTATGTTATGCAAATACAGTTTATTTTTACATATTATGTAAGAATCTGATTTACATGCTTTTTATTTATGAGAGACTGTTGCAAATGTGTATAAACCTAATAATACATATATACTTAAGTTCAGCACTATATTTGTCCCTTGTATTTCTACTTTTTAAAGCATAATATATTTTTGGTACTGAACTCAATATCTTTATTAATCCATTGCATAAATCATTAATATGTATTATACACAAATAAAAAATACTATTTGGTTCATTAGAACCCCAGAGTTTATAGTAACAAAAGAACACAATCTAAAGGCAAATTCTCACATAACTTAAATGTGTTTAAAGAAAATTGTGACTAATAATGTCAAAAACTCTGAAAAACATTTGGAAGTGATCACGGAAAATCAAATAGAAGGGTATCCAATTCAATAGAAGAATACACCCAAATCAAGATGTAATGGTGATCCCATATTCCCTAAAGAAATATTAAAATCAATTATCTTAACCTATAAGAAGCCAAATAAATATCTTATTTTCATTAAAAATGATTCATATACAAAGGTGTTGGGAATGACATCATTTTGACTTCAAATAAATATAATTTAATTATTATATTTAACATTCTTTCAAATTCCATACAAACATTTCCTGTACTGAAACATCAATCCATATTGCAGTTGCTTTGCTTAAATTGCTTTCCATTAGCTACTGCAGTTTACACAATGACCTGGTAATTGTAAATAATGCAGAAGTGAGGAAAATCCAGTTTAAAAAGTATGCCAAACTGACCACCATGATTGGTATTAATTATATAGCTGAAAGCAAGAGCTAAACATTTCACCTGCCCACTTCTATATGAAGACTCAAATCAGTAAGAATCCATGCAGACAGTAATTATACAACCCTGTATCCCAAATTTCCATTACAAATGGAAAGGAAGAATTTCCTTTGCTATCTACTCAACAGACACAATTGGATAATCTGGGGAGGAGTGACTGCTCATGGTCACTCATGCTCTTGTGCCCTTCACATTGGACTATTGCAAAGAGCTTTACATGAGGCCACCTGTGAAGAGTATTCAGAAGCTTCAACTGGTGAAGAATGTGACAGTGTGAACAGTTACTGGTCCCAGTAACATCATTGCTATATGAGCTATATATTTCAATGTGTTTCTAATGTGTTACAATTGAAGATGCTGGTTATTACCTTTAGAGCCGTTTATGGCTTTGGATTGGGTTACTTACTGGTAGCATATTGGGGTGTCTCTCTCCAGTATCCCATTTATCCAATCTGGCAGAAGGAACAATCCAGCAGGAGGGCTCCAGGTACTGTTAACTAAGAATTATTGGGTGGTGAGAAGGAGACCCTGCCCTGGCATCTGCTCTTTGGAACTTCATCATTTTCATAATTAGATTGGTCCTGTGCCTTTTGGCCTTTCATAAGGCCTTGAAAATTTGGTTTTGTGCCGAAGCCTAAGCGACCTGAATGTGGGATGGACCTTATACCCTGGATGATTGTATGGATAATGCTTGGCTGCCATATGTTTTATTTTTATTTTCTGTATTGTCTAGTTTATGTATTTTGTTTATTTTATTGTAAGCACCACAGTCCCTTAAGAGTAAGATGGGTGGCTATATAAAGCAAATGATTGGTTGACTGAATGAATGACTCCATTCCGAATATTTTCTTTGTGGTACTGAAACTTTATATATTTGCTCAATTTGCTTGAAAAATTAATAGGTTTGTGGACCTAAGCTGTTTATATATTAACAACAGTTACAATTACTTGTAATTACATTCACATTAGGAATATCTATTTACTAATATTTCTTATGAATGTATTTCTAAATCATATAGGGAAAATGTAACACTTTTATTTAGGAGTCTATGAGTAATTTTCCACTGAAAATAAAAGCAAAATAGCAAGTGTTGTCTCAGGTCTGAAAATGTTCTTCTCTTACAATACTATTGTAACACTATTCTTTGTTATATATTTTGCATTTACATTGTTGTATTTGTTGCTTAGTCCAGTTTGATATCAAATTATTGTACCTATGCAGCAAATGAGCTTTCTTAATCACATGACATCAAATTTAAACATTACTGTTATTCTAGTTGTATCCTATATGTACGTCAGGGAATTTCATGAATTTATGAAGTTGGGGGATTAAAATAATTTTATTTTAATAATTTTATAATTTATTTTATTATATTTTATAATTTATTTTATTATATTTTAAATAATATTACACAAATGAGAAATTATAATGTTAATTCTCTCAGAGATTAGAGAAGTTATAAAAATATGTCTATATTTAAATAATAGTGAAACAGTCATCTGGTTCTAGGCTGTACTTCACGTATTATTTCAGTGTAACGAACTGCACATTTTCAGTTTCATCCCAGATAGATAGATCAGAGTGGAATAAGAACGGATAGAGAACAGCACACATATATTCCCATAATAAGCTTTCAAGAAATATCCAAATTAAAAAAAATATTGTGATAGTTTAATAAATATCATATAGAAATATATATATATATATGTATGTATGTATGTATGTATGTATGTATTCCATTTTGCCTTTCTGATCAAGAATCTAAGTGGGCTGAAAAGCCAGCCCACCTTTCCAAGAGTACATGTTTTTGCTTGTGACTTTATCTCAATTTCTGCATCCTCCATTTTTTTAGAAGTGCTTTTTTTTCTGGCTGAGATAACATTACTATTCAGTCAAAGCATGAACAACTAAATGTATTTGGTATCTGTGAATTAGGAAGAACATATTTGTTATTTCTTTTCCTAATAATGCAATACAGATGTTCCTGGTAGCTATTCAAGTATGTAGTATTTGTTTGTAATTATCACAAACTGAAACAAAGGAGCAAAAATATAAAATCTCATTATTTATGTTGCATGCTTAGGTCTGGAGTGAAAGTAAGTAATTGGTTGCACACCTGTAAGAAAGATTTTATCCTTTCTTTCTTGCACATTATTTCCTATTGCATGCTAAACATCTTTTAGACCGGGGGTGTCAAACTCAATTTCATTGAGGGCCGCATCAGCACTGCGGTTGCCCTCAAGGGGCTGGGTGGATATGGCCAGGGTGGGCGTGGCCTACTGGGTGGGCGTGGCTAGAGTGCGTATGGCCTACTGGGTGGGCATGGCCAGCTCTACATCATTGGCATCAAGGGTGCCTATGGGGGCCTGGGCAGGAGTGGGACAGATCTGAGGGTCTCTGGCAGAAGGAGGGTCTCTGGGCCAGGGCCAAGGCAGTGGGGGCCGTTCCCTCACTGTTTCCAGGATGGCTTCGCGGGCCACATGAAACCACTTTGCGGGCTGCATCCGGCCCCCGGGCCTTGTGTTTGACATGTCTGTTTTAGACTGAGATTAAAAGAAAACCTGCTCAATATGGTGGTATGAAAAAGGGCCAAGTAGCTTTCTGGAAATGTGCTTTGGGAGTATTTATATGTTTTCATAAAAGTGATTCTTTTTTTTTTAAATGAATGAAAAGAAAGTCTGCACAATATTATGTTTTATAACCACAACTGAGATAACTCAGTTGAGCTTGCATTTATTGTTATAAGAGTTCTTTGAAGCTGAAAGCTATGGTCATAGTCAGGATTCTTGGCTTTTTTTTTTACACAAAATAAGTTTTGACATTTTTAGCTTACACACAATTTTTCAAACATAAATACAAAATATCCGAAGCACTGAAATTTCTGTGGACTTTGAAGTTAGGATATGTTCAATATTTTCATCAAAATAGTTCACAACTTGGTTAAAATCTGTACATCAAACCTATGAATGGTTCATTCTCTTTAAGAATTGATTTGAAGTACAAGGCTAATACCCTGAAAACATTCAATCTACTCTTATGTAAAGGGTCAGCTGCAATCATCCAGCCACATAAACCTAGTTTATATCTGACATTTATATATATTTATATAAAGGCAACAAAATCTTTAAAATTGCAAACAAATATAAATTTCTATGGCACTTTCTCTCATGAGTTAAATTCCATTAAAAGTAGTACAGCTATCTTATGTAGAGTCTGTGACTAAGAGGGTATCATAATATTTGATAAATAATTTCAATTTCTTCAGCAATAAAATAAATTATAGTATTTATATTGGTTGACTTGCTTAACTGAGACCATGGTACTGATGTCGCCCAGGACGACAGACTAAAACTATTGAATCAAAATGAAAATAGACAGTCAACAGAAGTAGACCAAACTACTTCCATTAATTATTCTTGAATTGCCAAAAAAAACCAAGGTCAAATGTAAAGTTTTGGTCACAGATTTATTAGAATCCACATGCCTTTTTGCCCCTCTAGATAACTGTTGTTGTTTTATGCTTTGCTATCATCTTCTTTTGACAGGATGATATCATTGGATACTTTGATCTCTATAGTATCTGAACTTAAAACTTCTTTTCCATTTTCTTCCTTTAATGGTAATTTCCTAGGATAAATATAAAACAAAAGGCATTACAGTTAGAAATGATAGAGAATGCATATTTCATTTGGCAGCATATTTTTTATAGATTACACTGCTGCACTTGTCACATACTGTATATTCCCTGTATATATTCGATATTAGATCAGGCTCTTTATTTTCAAACATCTACAGATAGTTAAAAATATACTTTTAGGCAAAGATCTGCACATTATTCATCTTTTATTAACTTCAGATTAAGTTTGGATCTTGTCTTTAGACAAAAATTATAGTATAAACCTAAGAATTCTGGCATAGTTAGTCAGCTGTTTTCCTAAACTCAGTAAGAAGTCTAGTGTAAAAGTTAGATGCGCTGTGAGGGAATATTACACTAAGCAAATTCTCTGGTGGCCAATCTAGTTTATCACCTCCCAGAATTGAAGGATGGGTACCTTTAAATCCTCCTATATGCACATAGTGCTCTGTTGTCATCTTAGACCCTAAATGCTTTAGAAAACTTTATGAACTTCAATTATATAATTTAGTAATTATATAATTATATAATTTGTATAATTTAATTATGCAAAACCCAACGTACTAATATTTGTTAATCTCCCTAGTATTCATTCTTGGCAAGTGAATAAGAATGTGATTGAACAAATATTTCAGGGAATGCTTGTCTGATTGTTTTCTAGGCAGAATCTTGTCCTCTCAGTATATTCATTATATAATTATGTATATTAAAATAAATATATTTGAGTCAAAGCTTTACTATGATAAAACAAAGTGGCAAAGATTAAACAAACCTATTCAATTGTTCCATTCAATATGAATACCACTTTTGTCCTTCCCTTCCATCCAGACTTGAAGGTGCATTTCATGCCTATTAGTTACACTTCCATAACTATTAACAATTGCTAATTGTGTGAATGGTCTTGCATAAATAGATGTACTTTATTTAGAAAATGCACATTTAACCATATTTACAGACATGCATCTTTGTTGTTTAGATAATAATAAAAATATATTTTTTAAAAAAACTTCTAGATTATGGCCTTCAAATATAATATAATGAAGTTTTATGTGACTTAAAATAACTGTTTTCTAATAGATTAAACCAGTGACAGATATTTATAGATTATATTTAAGGTTTACAACACAGATTTCAAATTGATTTTAAACTTAGTGATAGATTAAAATGAAATACATTAATTTGATGCTTCTCACCCTATTAGTAACCACTAGTTAATTTAATAGATACAGGGCCTTTGAGAATTGGTTATGTATTATTTGAAATCTGTATATCTAAAACCTTTTTCTTAACCTAAAGGCCACATTGGCACTTCATTAATCCTAAATGTAAAATTACTAAAAAATATCAAAATGCATACTCTGGTTCTGTTAACGGTGTTGTTTCATTGGGCTCATTTACTGGGCTTCCATCTTCATGACTGGTAATTCTTTCATCCTCTGTTCTCATTTCAACTATTGGTTCTTTTGATCCATCTTTCCTAAGTAAAAATAAAAGTAAAAATACTTAATGCACTAATGTTTTAATTTAAAAATGGCGAATATTTATTACCCCATTCCATGTATGCTAAGAAGTATTTATGAATTCTCCAAATGCCACCAGAATCCTTGCTGACATATCAAAATATTATTAATCGGACAAATTAATCAGATACTAAAATTTCCAGACAGGATATTTCAGAATATGCAGAAGAGTAAATACAATGCATTTTTGATGTGAAAAGCTATATCCCTTTTTCACATTTTTCCACAAATCTGGAAAAAAAAAAGTTAACTGCTTTCATCAGTCCTATTAAAGCCATGGCTATTTTAATCAGTTTGCACACTAAAGCAATACTTTTTCAGGCTTACGTAGTAGCCTAAGAGAAGAAATGGCTATTACCTCCAAGCAATCTTTTCAAAGTTATATTAACATGTACATATTTTTGCCTTTGCATCACTTTTATACCTTGTCCAACTGAAAAGATATTGGATGAGTTAAAAGAAGTTAAAATTATAGTATCAACAATAGAAATAAATTAAATATCTATATTATCTATTTTTATCTATATTTATTATTTGTAATAATAAAACAACCTTTTCATAAGATGAATTTTAATAAAAAAAAATAGTTGTGTTAAAGAGACCTATCATTTATCACTTTCTGTCGATCATCATTTTCAGAGAAATCAACCCAGAGTTCTTACTCGAGGTACAAATGACTAAGCTCATATTATCAGACTTCGGGCACGTGGTGTGACAACGAAGCTGCATGGAGAAAGCTCTAAAGGAGGAAGGAAAAAGAAGAGTAGGACCAACAGCCAAAATAGATAAACTCAATTGTACTGGTGATGGGTATATTGTTGGAAGACCTAAGGATCAGATTATGGGCAAATCATGAGAGTTGTCATTAAGAGTCAACACCAACTTGATGACACATTTTCAATCACCCAATTAATCCAACTCTATTAAATAAAGCTGAACTTAACTATCATGAATGGCAACTGAGGAAATAGCTTTATGGAGTTCTGGAGAAAAAAGAGCTCTAAAGTGTGCAAAAGAAAAATCTATTATATTATTTCTGTTTGTTTCATTTCAAATAGAGAAAAGACTTTCAACAGCTTTCTTGAGATGTTCCCCCTGGATTCAGTTCTGAAAAAGTGATATTTGATGAGATTCATTCTTATATCATTTTACGCTTTATAGATCATTGCCAGCATCTGAATTGGCTAAAAGCTTATTGGTAAACAGTACAATGACTTTAGGTGAGGTATTCCTGTAGCTTGCAGTGATGAAATTGTTCTGCTAGACCAGTTGTTCATTCTGTATATCTTCAAAGACTGCCCTATAATAATAATAAACCTTTATTGTCAAAGTACAACATGTGTACATTGAGATTAGCTGAGCCTCCCCCCGTGCTCTCTCCCCCCAACACTCAGTGACAACAAACCCTCCATCCCACCACACCATGTGAACCAACTACACCACACACCGGCCTCCCAAGTCAATTCTGCATAAGATTATGTCCCATTTAAAAGCCTAACAGCCCACGGATAAAAGCTATTTTTCAGCCTGTTGGTACGGCTGGCTATATTCCTATATCTCCTACCGGATGGTAGGAGAGTAAAGAGATACTGTCCAGGGTGTGAGTCATCCCTGAGAATCTTCCTCACTCTATAGAACACATTGCATCAATCCAGCTGAATGATACTCAGTTTATAAATTACCAAAATGAGCCAGAATTATACTAACAACCTTCTCAATGTCAGCTATGATGAGAAAAGAATATGACAAACCCAAGCTATATGTTTCAAAATTCTAATTTCTGAATGTTTCTCCAACAATAACAATATTTTAATTAGGCCTCATTAAACATTCGCTGAAGCACCCAATATATACAAATTTTATTTTTTATTTTCCTATTATATTGTATTTTAAGATCAGAAGGAACTAATTTCTATTAGAAACTGTTTAAAGAAGCCCTGGATTAATCTTGAACTTCTTATCAAGAAAATATGTGACATGAATCTTAATTAATTATTCTAATCACTATAGATTTCAAAAGTGCAAAAGCATTTTGTTCAAATAATCCAGAAAACAAATGTTGAGTAGTCTGTCAACAAATTTAAAGAAAGTTAAGTCTTCCCCACAGATCCCTTCCCCCCAAATTAATGTTTAATATATCGCATCAAATCAAGATTTTAAAATTTGGAGAAATACAAAGGAAGTCAAGTTCAGGAAGCCATAACAAAATATTTGTTAGTATCTTGTTCTTTTAAGTTAAAGCAAGAACATCCCTTGTCATAATCATTCCTTTCTTTCTAAGTGCACGATAATTAAAACAAAATCCCATATCTTTTGAAAAAGTAGCTATCATGGTCCTAACATTCAAATTTATCAAATATATAGATCTATAATTCAAACATATAATGAAATCCCTTGTCTTCTTTAAGAAAAACCATGATGTTAGCTTCATCACAAAAGAGAATGATTTCTTTGAAAAGCTTTCCTCTAAGACTCTAATAAAATAGGACAGATAATAAGAGCTTTTTTTAATAACATATATATACTTCTTCTAACAATTGCTGGCAAGAAGGATAGAGATTTTCTCCAGATTTCATAATAGTGACAACTTTTTGAAGGAAAAGATGTAAAGTAAAATTAATAACCAATCACACAATTCCCAGCTGGCTTCCAACAAACAAAATCAATAGGACTGACTGTGATTCACTTAAGACCACATGATTCACTTAATGACTGCAGTAAAAATCCTTGTAAAATCAGTTCTGGCATTTGATGATTTGCTTAATAATTGCATTGCTTAGCAATCAAAATATTGTCCCACTTCTGCTTGTAAGTTATGCAGGTACATACCTAGCATATATAGAACATACATGAAATCATCTGTTGATACATAATTAAAACTATACAGTTTAGAAGTGATTTATTTTCCAAACTGATCTGGAATATGTACAAATATATCAGAATAGTTGGTAAAATAATATGTTGTTTCATTTTGTTAAAGTCTGAAAGCCAGTAACTCACTATATTTTTTTTAACTTTTATCCAATGTTGTGCATTTGTGTATTTTTTTTTCCACATCAAGTCTAGTCCTGAACTGTTTAAAGAGTTATCCTACCACAAGATATTTCTACTTCAGTAATCCTTAGCAAATCTGCCAATCAAAAATTTCAACACTTCTTGTTCAGCTGGATTCCAACTCTTTAACATTAAATTTTATTAAGGAGAAAATGAACAAGGAAAAATGGCATATAGCATATTGATTCATTTCCTCTCTGATCTGGATTGTATCAAAATACCAAGCTTTGTTTCCAAAAATGATAGAAAATATATTCCATAAACATCCCTACACAATGAATGCTTAGGGCAGAAATCATGGTTCAATTATCTTTTTTAAAAAAATTGTTATAATACAAACAAGATAATATTACTGATACATATCTCTGTATCAATGTATTATGTGCAACTGCAGTCCGGAGAACTCAGATGTCCCACTGTGTATGTTTGTGGAGTTTTGACTGAATAGAATAAAAATACAAATATGATTTTTGTTAAGGTCACATTCTCAAACTGTATGTGTCATGATATTTTATTAGAGTTATAGGTAATAAACAACATTAAGTAAAAGTTAGAGAACATTTGTTGAATCACAATCCTAAAGGCTCATGGGATACAACAGTTTGTATGTTATTTGCAAGTAACCAGTATATATTATTTTTCTCAAAGTATTGTGACCAATACTCACAAATATGCTGCTTTTCCTTCTTCCAGCTCTTTACTCTTCCCGCTGGACCCACTCTTTTTCCCACAGATCCTTCTAGTGATGCACATTAACAATCCACACTGCCGTACAAAGAAGCAGCTGACATCAGTCACAACAAGTATTAGCAGAAGAGCAGCTACACCCAGTCCAATGACTGCACCAAGTCCAAGTCCATTAAACAATGTACCTTGAAGTAAATGAAATAGACAGCGTCATAAAAGCTAACTTCGGCAGAATTTAGGTTAATCCCAGAAGAGGAAGAAATGGAGGAAGGGCTGAGATGGGGGAGGGGGGGAAACAAAACTTAAAGGAGGAGAAGAAAGCATTATCAGGCTTTCAAGATTTGTTACTATAGTCTGAATTAATAAAGTAGACTTTCAGGCATTCGTGCTGAATCTCTTTTTTTGACATGGATTATCTTTAAATTGTAACAGATCTTTGTTTCATGTGACATGCCCCTCCCCCCATAGCAGAATCATATTTAACAGAATAACAGAGTTGGAAAGGACCTGGAACGTCTTCTAGTCCAACCCTTTTCTCAGGCAATAAACCCTATACCATTTCAGACAAATGGTTGTCCAGTATTTGTTGAGTGGAAACCACATTTGCAAAATTCCATATCTATGTTAATGTACAAATTGGTTTAGAAAATGTGATGTAGGCAAGTTTTCATATTATTAAAAGGTTCAGTCTCTGGCCACTTCTATGTGTAAGAATTAGATTATTTGTGGTGTTGTTGTTGTTAGCTGCGAAGTCGTGTCTGACCCATCGTGACTCTATGGACAATGTTCCTCCAGGCCTTCCTGTCCTCTACCATCTTCTGGAGTCCATTTAGGCTCACGCCTACTGCTTCAGTGACTCCATCCAGCCACCTCATTCTCTTCTTCTATTGCCTTCAATCTTTCCCAGCATTAGGCTCTTCTCCAGTGAATTCTCTCTTCTCATTAGGTGGCCAATTTGTAGTGTAGCTTAAATCTACTGAATGTTTTCTTTGAATATGGTTCTCTACAAGGATATTTAAACACTTTGTCAAACATTTACCATTTCTAAAGCAAAGAAATTTGGAAAAAATATTTGCATAGAATGGCTCAAGGCCTTGTCTGACCATCTGTCTGTCAGCAATATATGTCTGAGAAAACAAAGTGGAATGAGACCAAATTTGGTGTGGAGGGAAGACTGCAACTGGATCAAGATAATCTAGCTCAGAAAAATAGAAAAAAATATGTTAAAATATTTTCCTGAATCTATGCTAAGCAGCAGCTTCAAACGCTGCCAACTGTTCCATTCTAGGTTTTCCTCTATACTTTGGGTCACAGTATTCATAGTAGGATATATGTAACATCCTTTGTGTTCCACAGTATATATTGCCTTATAAAAATATCTAGACACAATACAAGGGAGAGCAGAAACATGCTAAAAATGCAACACATATGCAGCTGCCCTGATTAGTCCGCTACATAAACAGAGACAATATATATGTACCAATCTCTACTACACATATATGAACATATGCAAACATGTACACAAACTTGTGAAAATAAAAGGTGGGAAAAAATCTATGCTTTTCTTGACTTTTTTAAAATACAACTTTCAGATAGATGAGAGAGAGACAGAGAAAAGCAGACGTGGTGATAAACCACTTAACTCATCCCACTATATTTTTATTTTCCAAACTTCTATATTTTCAAACCAATATTAAATTGTTGATGGTGTTAAATGTTACTAGTTTAAAGTAAATTAACTATTTTTATTATTAAAATCCGAATGTACTATTTGTATTAATATGAACAGTTTTGTGTGAGTTTCACTGTGACTTTTTAGGTTTAGATTTTTTTTTAAGTCTAACTTCTTGTAATGAGAATAAATAAAATTAAAATTAAAATCACTGTACTTCTTGCACAAAGACTGGAGTAGTCACCTTTAATATGAGCAATTAATGAAAATCTGAATAAAAGTAATGTTTTGTACACACTTACTGCAGCTTTTAAATCAGTGAGCTATTTTTTTGTTTTGTGAAATTTTAATTTGATTGATTTTGATTTCTAAGCGTCCATTATATGTTTTAAAAGTGAATTAATCATAATAAGTAATGCAACATTTTTTTGGTCACTTCTGTGTCATGCTAAAAAAGTCCAGTAAAATATTTGAACAACTCTGAAGCTTATCCATTCCTTTTTTTTTAAGTACAAAATTTAAACTTCGGTTTGAATTGAGAATAATTCTTAATGACTGTGGATGAAAAAGATAATTTTAACTTTTTCTTCCCCTACAACTTTTATATTTCTTGCAAAATTGGTTTGAGGCCTAGAAGTCTCTGTGAAACATGAGAAACAATGGTAGGCAGACTGAAGTGAGACTTCCAATGCATGGTTGCTACTAAGTAATCTATTTTAAGGGACACGGTAGCTCAGTGGGTTAGGACACTGAGCTTGTCAATCAGAAGGTCAGCAGTTTGGTGGGTCAAGTCCCGAGTGCCACGTAACAGAGTGAGTGCCTGTTACTCGTCCCAGCTTCTGCCAACCTAGCAGTTCGAAAGCACATAAAAATGCAAGTAGAAAAATAGGGACAACTCCGGTGGGAAGGTAACAGCGTTCCATGTGCCTTTGACGTCTAGTCATGCCGGCCACATGACCACGGAGACATCCTTGGACAAGCACTGGGTCTTCGGCTTTGAAATGGAGATAAGCACTGGCCCCTAGAGTCGGAAACGACTAGCATGCATGTGCGGGGGAACCTTTACCTTTTACCTTTAATCTATCTTGGCTATTCACAAAATAGTCTTCCCAGGTCCATATATTCAGTTAATTATTGTTCACACTAGGCAATATATTTCACAGCACAGGAAAAACATTGTGCCATGCAATACTGTGTCTGATTGAACAATAAATTAGTTTACATTAAAAAAAGAAGAATCATTTTATAATAATGGCTATCTGCAGCATTTCAAAAAATTCTAAAAGCTTTTGTTCTCCTGAAAGAAAAATGATCCTGAATTCAAGATAGTCTTTTAAAACGTGTTCTTATTATATATGTTACATTTATATCCCACTTGTTTTGCATGCACAGATTTTTCATCAAAATATTCTGGTGAAATAAATTAGACTATGAAGAAAGTGACTGGCCTAAAGGTTACCCAATAAGTTTTCTATAGCTGGAGTTCTATTATAATTTGAGTTTCTTAGCTCTTTGTCCAATTTTGTAATCACTCTCTCATGCTATATCTTTCCACTTTACCACATTGAATAGGCATTTAAATATTCTTCAGTAATAACTAACCTCCTACTTATTAGTCTGGAAATGACATGTGAGTCCTGAAGATACTCCCTTTTCAATAAACGATCTGCCAGATATGCGTATTTGTTTTGTTCTAATTTTATTGAACATTGAAAAAGTATATAAACAAATAGAAGGAAGATAACAAGGGAGATTTACAAATATAAATGAATGATCAAAGATTTAAAAATGTCAGGAAAGCTATGGTTTTCCAATAAAACATCATTACTTATAAATAGGCTAAATATAACTATTCATTTCTAAACTAAGAATCAATGTCAAAAATTGTCATTAATGCAATATACAGTAAAATTATAGGCTGTAAAAGCCAATCCATAATGCTAAAAATACTTTTAATATCTTGTGAATTTAAGAATATGCCTAGAGAAACCACATTTTAAACACTGTAGTCTATGAATAGTTTCCAGCTCCAGACTTTCATATGAATTGTGTGTCAGATTTGCTTTTGAGATACAATATTAATCTAAACTTTGATATGTAATTCCACAGCTAAAGTTTATTTATTTATTTTATTTTATTTATATTTAAATTTGTATACTGCCCTATTCCCGTAGGACTCAGGGCGGTTTACAGGGAAAATTAAAAGTTAAAATACATCACATACAATTAAAAATGATTAAAACTAAGATTAAATTAATCCCTGAATTTAACTAAAACCCCATTAATTAAATAATTAAAACCACTCAGTCTGGTCCAGACAACTCAAAAAACCAAGTTTTCAAGTCCCTACGAAATGAGCGAAGGTCGGGGGCAGTCCTAAGCTCCGTGGGAAGCTGGTTAGGTATGTTAGGTATAATATATATATATATATATATATACCTCAAGCAACTACATATGAAATCAGAGCAAATAGAAGACAATCAAATGGAATAATTATAAGTAAAAGTTATTTTGTAATAACCGATTACAATTAATTGGTAAAAAAAACAAGGTATACTGTTACAGAAATAATGGGCCCTTTATCTGTATATTTCTGGCATTTTCTCTCACACTCAGAAATTATATTCCCACATATTCACACAAAACACATACCATCACCATACATCTTCTATCCAAGTCAGTTTATCAGAAACACTGCGGTTCATCAGAAACAGTTTTAAAAAGGGAGGAGAAATAACCAATCAAGAAAATAAGAAATGGAAGAGAGAGAAAAAAGAAAAAAAGAATAATGGTTAGAATATTGTATATTTTTAATCTACAGTAGAAAGCACTCTGTGTAGAGACATAGTTATCTTCAAATGTCTGAAGGGCTCTCAAAAGGAATTTTTGGAGTTGTTCCAAAGACACATCAAGAAACAGTGGGTTCATTAAGGAAGTAGATTATATTTGGACAGCAGGAAAAAAAATATTAATAATAAAAGCTATTTAACAAACACACAGCTTGAGAATATGATGGAGTCTCCTTTACCAGAGAGGTTGAGGGATACTTTCTGGCTACTGGTATGATAGAATAGCAGTATATTACTGCACTGGATGAGAGCTGGATGAGATTTTCAGGAATTCTTCTCTAGGAAAATATGATTCTATTATTCTAATGAGTAGTTTGGAGGGTCAGGACATAAAAATAGTTGAAGAAACAAATAGATCTATGCTTGGGATAATACAAATCTTAATTGCAATCAAAATATCTGTGTTCTTATTGGGATAAGTTAATAATGAAACAAAGAAATGATAAAAAAAGTTATTTGCTCCAACTTTTATCAGTTCAGAATCACCTAAATTCATTTTCTTTATATAAATCTTATTGAATATTTCAATTACAATTAAAAACTGATACAAACTATTTATAGTGAAATAACCAAGAGGAAAATTACAAGGAAAGAAAATGTAACAAAAAGAAAGACAAAGGGGAAACGTGAAATAAAAAGAAAAGAAAAGAAATGTATAGAGAAGTGACTTCCAATCTTCAACCGAAATATAAACACATTTGTGTTTATATTCATTGTCTGTGAGGGTTGAAAACAGATCTATCTTCTTTTCATAACATTATCTGCAAGCAAATCTATAAGATGTCAACTTTTTACAGAAAGTTAGAACACTTAAAAAAATGAATAAATTCAGGGTCCAGACAAATTTGGAGTATTGAAAATAACAGTATCAGTTTTCAAAGCCAGTTTTGTGTAGTGGTTAAGGCATCAGTTTAGAAAATGGGAGACTGAGTTCTACTCCAGCTTTATGCATGAAACCACCTGGGTGACCTTGGGACAGTCACTTTTTTCTCAGCCATAGAAAGGAGACAATGGCAAGCCACTTCTGACATACATATCTCCCCAGGAAGCTTTTTTTTTTTTTTTTTATAGAAAAGAAATGGTGGTGAGGCCAGCCTGGTGGATTTTTTGTTAAATAATATCTTCCAATTGGGGAGATCCTATTCTCAATTCTAAAGATGAGATGGAATCAGAAGATGCGTTTTCCATTTGTTTACATTTTTACAATTGAAAGAAAGATTTAAACTAGACAAAAAGAGCTATGGATTTCATTTTGTGAAAAATTATTGGAAATCCTACTGTGTGATAGAGATGAACATATTAATGCTAAGGTTTATAAATTGTTGTTGAAATTAAACTTGGAGAAAGTACGTAATAACATTGTATGGTTCAGTGGGTAAAGAACTTTGGATATAATATAATGCTTGAACAATAGGAGAACATGTGAACCAAAGATCTAAAATTCACATTCAATTATAATTTAAAAGAAAACATTTATAAGATGTACCATTGGCATCTAACAGCAGACAAATTGTCAAAAATTGGAACTTTGTTGTTATATATGTTAACAGCAGCAAGAATACTTTATGCACAAAAATGGAAGGATACTTTAATTCCCACAATGGACAAATGGATGCAAATTTGATGGAGTTGGCTAAAGTGACTGCTTTGATGAAAGAAAAGAACATAATTTTGAGTTGAAAGCAATGAAAATTGCTGATTGGATAGGTTTGCTGTTATAGAAATGGCTAGCATATATTATCGTATAAAAGCAAATGTTGATGTTTTATGTTACTACCTTATTCTACTGCAGTAAAAGCCATTGGAAGTCAATGCTTTTCTTTTTCTTTTCCCCTTTACCCCATACTTTTCTCTCTTCCCCTTTTTTCTCCCTTATTTTCGCACTATCTTTATTTTTCCTTTGTATTTCAGTATTTTATATTTTGATAAACTAACAAAAACATTTGAACCGATAAGCCACTTCTGACATCATGCATACATACATGCATATACACATACATACATACATACATACATACTAAACAGCTTTTCATCAGAATATACTCAATTAATTTTTTAAGCAAACTTTTAATAAAAAAAGATGTCTGGTTATTCAGGTATTGTTTTTAACCTTACTCAAATGTAGACACGTCAAACTCGGAACATCACATGGGATGGTTTTGCCATTGCTGGCAATGGGGTGGGCGCAGCTTCTCCATAATGCATCCGGCCCATGGGCCAGCAGTTTGACATCCCTGCTCTAACATAATTCTGGGGGAGCATTTCTTTTTTGAAAGAGATGTTTTAAAAATGTCAGAAGAAATATTAATTTATTTGCAGAAGGTGGCTTTTCACATGGCATTTCCATAAACATTAATAACTTGAAGAGCAATATTTTATAGCTATCACATTCTACTCACTCTCTTTTTTACAAATACTTCAATATTCGTAAGTTCATAACCTATGACTTCAGTCTGTGTTGAAGAATTACTTCTACCTGTATTTACAATCCAAAAGACATATCAGAAAAACTGATTCACAGTTACAAATACAATTTGATATTTTATGTCATTATTATTACTATATATTAACCTGAGATCAAAATGGCATATGCAAACTATTTTTCTACAACATCACTAATAGGTGTTATTTGTCATATAAGTAGGTATGAAGGACATGCATGATGTGCATGGATTTTGGAATGAAATATCTGTCTTTGTCTCTACCACTATCTCTATGTCTAATTTCTGCCATCATTTACAACCAAGACTTTCTGATGAACACAGTGTTTAATGATACTGCCTTTCTTAATGTTAGCATGGCATAAGCAACTATCTATGATATCTTATATATGATATGAATCCTGGAATCTACTAAATGTTCCACAATATTTACCATGGGTATGTTTAATATAATTAATTGCATAATTAATGTGTGCTTTCATATACTGCTTTGCATGTAAGCAATATGAAATCCATTATTAGTTTAAAGCTTAACTAAAATACTATTCATAGTCTCTGTAAGCAGTACTTTTTTGCAAACAAATAATAATAAAAAAATGGTAGGTTCTTCTGCCTGAATTTTTTGGCTCATGTGATCAACAGTTGTTAATATTTTGTATATTTCCTTAACTGTAAAAAAGCTTCATTGATTTTAGAAATTAAAATCATTGGAAGCCTGTTGGACCTATGTGCAAGTGCAAGAGTTTTCTGGATTGTTTTCTGATTACTGAATACTACATGCATTTTAGATGAACTGTTTATGAATGGTTTATTTAGTAGGCATAGCAGGTTTGAAGTGTATCCAAGTTTTCCTTGTAGTATGTGATCTGTAACTTTATCCTTTACTTAAAGTTGTATCATTATTACATGAAGAATAGTTATAAATCAGTCTAAAGCAAACAGTACTTATAATTCTATCTATGGGTCTTTCAGGAACACTGCTGTATTTATTTAGTGAAGATGGATGCATATTTTAAAACTATAGATGTCAGGGTAGGAAGTGGAAGCAAATAGCAAAGTATGCATGTGACATTGTGAGACAAATCCTGCCCCATGTGTTTGCATACAACATTATAATACAAGAAAAGAATATAGTAGAGAAGAACATGTATTTTATCAAAACACATATTCCATCATTTTAGCATCCATAGAATATTGAAGATAGAAGTTTGTGAAAAATAATCTGAACACTGTCACGTAAGGGTAATCAGAACAATACTGTGATGAAAAAAATCAAAATCACAAATTCCTCAAGAATTGTCACTCATTGCATTACTATTATAAGTAAATGACTTTCAGATAATTAAAAAAACAAACCTTTCATCAACTTAAAGATAAGTACACTACAGCATAGGTCTTTGCGGAAAACAAGTCAATATTTTATGATTTCCATGGCAGTAAACAATACAAGTGTACTGCATATAAAAAGTGAATTAATCAAATTTTTACTTTGGACATGAAGGTGTTGTTATGCATTTTATTTGGTGGATATAATGTATATTTTACATTAATAATTGTAACAATTTCCAAGTAATGCGAGCACTAATGGAGAGAACAGAAATGTTGGCTGTGTGTGAACATGTAAATCCCCAATCCTCTTTTTGTTGATCAATTGGAAGCAATCAGTGACCACCCTTGACAGGATTTATGACTTCAAATTTTGAGGATTTTTTACAGTGGTGGGATTCAAATATGTGAACAACCAGTTCTTTGTGTAGATGCCGCTTCCAGAAGTCCATTCTGGACTTGGGCAACAGAAAATTAGCTACCAGTTCTGCCAAAGTGGTGCGAACTGGCTGAATCCCATCACACTGGTTTTTTTATGAGAAACTGCAAAGAAAAGAATCAGTCTTAAGCATAATTATAATTTTTATTGGCAAGAATGTTTGGTGATCCACATAAATTACAAAAGGATAGACATGTAATATGTAAATAGATATAGATAAGAGCAATAATAATGGGGGGAAGAGGGAGAGAGCAAAAAAGCAAGAGAGAAATTAGATATAGATGAAAGATAAATGATAGCTATAGCTAATATAAAATTTTAATATATAGTATAAAATATAAAAGGAACAGTCTGGACTTTGTTGGGAAATGTATTTCTCTGCTCAGAAAATGATATGGTATTGCATCCAGCATAGGAATGTTGGCAACAGTGTTAGTGAAAGTAACTTGATCTGCTCAGCTTCTACTGAGCACCATTTTATGAGTAACCTTATACTGCTGAACAGTTACTTCATCAGACTAGTCATGTCAAGGTATGTTCTTTCTATCTTTTTAACTTTGTATATTTTATATGGTTTTTTATGGTCTCTTTAATTGTAAAACTATACAGAGTCTGTTTTAAAGTGAAATGGGTGGTGTATAAATTTGGTTAATAAAAATCAACATTCCAAATCATGTTGGCATAAAATTTTAGGAATCTGTGATCTAGGAAATAGGAGACTTATACTGACTGATCTATGGTTTATGTTTATTGGCTCACAATACCTCATTAAGACACACAACACAAGATGAGAAGACAACTAATCTGCCTAAAGGATACAGCTTGGAGGTTTTAATCTTAAGGTAGATGCAATCTTTAATTATCAGTCAATGTTAGGATCATTTTTGAAATCACAAAAAAGATTATTTCATTTGATAGGATACATAATATATTATAATAAAACAATATTTTAATATTTTCTTAATTATATTTTTGGAAAAACAGGATTGATCTTAATACTTATTATGATTTTTAAAAGAATGTTGCAAATTAAATGTAATGTGGATAAAATGTGGAACACTACCAATATGTGGTATCATATTTTTTTTTAAAAAAATGTACTGCTAAACAATGTTATATCACATTTATTGATCCAAATTAAAAAGGTTACATAAAAGAAAAGTAACACCAAGCAAGTATGCAGTGAAAAATATGCATAATGTTACATATATTTTGACATTACACTTAGAAAGAGGCTATTACATATACAATTTGCACAGCTTTTAAGAAAAATAAGGTACATGACATTAAACATTTGTGATTGTTAATAACACAGAATGACATGGACAAAAATTAAATGAAAATGTACCGTTCATAAACTACTTTAAATATACATATTCTATATTTGGAGAATTTTGTTCTTAAATAATATTTTAGATATTTGTTACAATCTGTTGTCTTTCACTCATTCCCATTCTCACATAGGCTTCTTTTTCAGTGTTAGTACATACATGTGAATCTTGGATTTAAGTTTGACTGCAAGTTTCTTTCTCTTTTCTCTTTGTACAGATGAGAGGAAAGAGGATGCTGGTGGTCTCATGCTAAAAGAAACCAGCTTCAGACTAAAATTAGCTTCAGGGAACTGACATTATAATCAAAGTTAAATTAATAAATTCAAGACTAAAATGTAACTTAAGTCAGAGTTCCCAAACCTTTCCAGCTTTGAGGACCACTGGGGGGGGGGGAATGGGAAGTTCCTGCACAAATGGCAGGCAAGCATGCACACAACTCCATTTTTATAAGCTATGGGCACACGCTCCCACTGCTCGCACATGGAGCACATGTGCACACGCTCACCCACTGTTTGCCTGCTGTTCAAGCAAGTGGGGATATACACATGTGTGCAGTCACCCACCACTTCTGCAGCCAGTTCTGAATGGTTTACGGCCCAGTAGTGGGCCACAGCCCAGGGCTTGGGGACCCCTGACCTAAATGATCATTTGATTCAGGCCAGTATTTTTGTTTTCAAAAGACTGGCATGCTCTGCAGTCTTGCTTTGGATTAAGACCAAAATAACACTTAGCGACTGAAAGCTACATTTAATGAGATTCACTGTATTTCAGGATTTTTTAAGGGTTAATAATAGAGGCAATGGATTACTAGAATTAATTGAATTATATAACTCAGAAATAGCTTCCAATGCACACTACATTATACACTTTTTTTTTATTAAAGCTATGCAACAGTGAATGAATGAATAAGTCACCTACTAATTAAAATGTTCTATTAAATGTTTTATTAAATAAATTGAAATTCACCCATTACTTTTTTACTGGAGGGAAACTGTTTGCGGCAAGGCCAAGAAAAATATGTGCCCTCTTTATGTCTCTTCTGTTTCAAGGCTTTCTTTTCTTTTAACTTTCTCCTCCACATCTACATATTTCAACTCCCATCTAACCTCTCAATTAGCTTAGTGCTCTAGTCTCATATTTTCAGACTTTCTTTCTCATTCCAAGAGCAGGACCAGTTCTTTGCTATTATTAAGTGTTGTCTTGTTTATCATTGGATATGCCAGGGTTATAGGTAACATAGGTGCCAGAATGCATGTGATATATTATCCTTTTTTTGTTCATAATATTCTGATAGAGTAATTTTTCTGATCCCTGGATACCTTTAGAAGAAAACTATGTGCACTGAGACATTTTAGCAACAGCTGCAACATAGACTCTTGGACAATGCCTTTGCAAATGTGCTATCCTCAAATAGATGACATTGAACATGTATGTTTCTTTGTGTCTGTGTACATACACACACACACACACACACACACACACACAGAGAGAGAGAGAGAGAGAGAGAGAGAGAGAGAGAGAGAGAGAGAGAACATCAAAATACATAAGGTACAGATACAACAATCATTTGTAAAATAAAAATTGATTTCCTTTATTTCCTGTTTTTTCCCCCTGAAAATACAATTGCTGCAAAAACAATTGTCTCTTTTACTAGCACAATGGTTATAACACTTGCTCATATGCCAATCAAAATGTAATATTGGTCTAGAAAAAGGAAAATAAGACAACAGTGCTTGAGGTTGTCCATTCCTCTCCTGAAAACCATGTTTGCAAAATTCAATTGGGCAACCTGGCAATGAGGATAAGTACTAGATCTCGTTTGCTAGTTTCCAATATCAGATCAAGGGTAGGCTGTTTTATACTGTTCCATGTCACTTTTAAAAATGTTTAGCTACAAGTGTCATGAGTAGAGTGATGGGAAAGCCATCTGATGGTTATGGAAGCCTGAATACCTAAAGCCTGCTACCAGTAAATTTGCCATGGTGAAGATATAAGGTGAACAACCTAATTCAGGTTCTTTATGTTGCAATTATTTTTTTCAGTGGATGTTTCCACCTAGCCACTTTCTCTGAAAATTAGAAGAGGAAGTGATTACCAGTGATCAATAGTCACGAATTAGCATTATCTGAGACGAAGATGGATGAGTGGAAGTGAGACATATTTGGGAGCAGAATTTCCTGTTGTCTTATAGATTCTACTTCTTCCCTGAAAATATTCAATACGGTGATCATAGACTGCAGTTTTTAGAAATCTGTCTAATATTGTGGCTGCTACCTTATTATCTAAATTTTTGTCAAGGAAACATGCACATGATAAAATAGAATTATAGTGCTGTTTGAACACTTCAACTTCTTGCTATTATGAACTAGTTACATTTTCCAAAAGCAAAAAGTAAAATCCTATACATAAATTGTGTGCAATATCTATCAGATATAATCTGAAATAGGTTAATGTTCTCCCTAATACCAAACATATTTATTTAATTTCAAATCTCTCAATTTAATCTACCTTTAATATAAATACAGTGCAAGTTTGTGTCCATGGAAATTTCCCCAACGTTTTGTATTAATCAGCTTTATTTTCTTTGTTTCTCTTTAAAAAAAATGCAACCATAAATTCCTTGAATTATCAAAATTAGCAATATGTTTCCACTGAAGCAGAACAATTCTATGCATATTTAAAAGCACTCTAATTCATTTTTAGAAGCCAGCTCCATGGAATTCAGTGGAATTTGGTGGGTTTTTTTTTCCAAGTACAAGAAGTTCTTGCATAACAACCAACATTTAACAACTATTTGAAGTCATGATGGTGCTGAACAAAATGACTTATGACTGGTCCTCATATTTATAATAGTCAGTGTCCCCGTGGTAACATGATGATTATTTGAAACCTTGCCAATCATTGCATATTTAAAATGATCACAGCTTTTTATAGACACATGATCATCATTTACAACCTTCCCAGCCAGCTTCTCACATGCAAGTCAATGGGAAAACCAGCTGAGAAGTTTGAAAGTCATAATCATGTGATGTCTTAGTTAACCACAGTGATTTTTTTAAAAAAAAAAGCACAGCAAAAATGTTAAATTGATCGTGTGATGCCTCCTTTAATGACTGTGCTGCTTAAAAACGACTTTTTTCCCCTCCCTATTGTAACTGTTAATCAAGGACCATCTATAAACACAAAGTGTGGAGGTTTGAAGAGAACTGCAGCTTAAGTAAGAAAAAGAAAGGAATATATTTAGAACTAATCTTACAGATGGTCGCATTTTAGTTTTCAATTCATAAACCAGTTCTGAAAAATGTGACCTGGCAGCTTAGCGATGACAATGCTTTTTTGAAACTTTCCTTTCCTTAAGTCACTGTTAGAAAAGAGCAATTTCACAAATTTAAGTGGAAGCCTAAGCTTTAACTTTTATTTCTTTAGCAGCAAAGCTGTAATATTTATTTTTACTAAAATGCCGTGGTGTTCAACGACTATGTATGTATGCATGTATCCATTTATGTATGCATTTACTCAGTGCTTCTTTTGTAAAAGAAAAAGGTGCCGGAACTCACAAATGTCTTACAACCCGCCTTGCCTACCCTACAAGGTTCCATCCAAAAAAGGTGCCGGAACTCCGTTCTGAGCGTTCTATGAGAAAAAAAAGCCCTGCATTTACTTACTTACTTGTTTGTTTATTTGCCAGCCTAATAAAGGAATGAAATAGTGTGAGTCATTGCAGCTCATGCTATGCTGGTTTTTTATTCCAGCAGAATGGAATAGGTAAAAATAAAACTTTTTACTTTAAAAAAGTAAACTTACAAAGTTATGTATTTTTAGTAAGATTCTCGGGCCAATAGGAATTTGAACATCATTCTTCCAATCTCTGTAAAAGATCCCAAAAAAGGGGGGGAAACCCCCCCCCACCCTTTATAGAGAATACTAGTGTCATAGCTGGTGTAACTAGGCAAGACTTGTTGCAGGTTATTATTATTATTATTTATAATTAAATTAATGTAGAACTATTAGAAGCATGAAATATTCTAATTATTCCTATTATATAACTTCTATTTTAAATAAACCGCATTTATTCTCAGGTTTTGATATGGGAATTACTTTATATTATCAATATTACAATTTGCATATATTAATGAGAGAAAAAAAAACATTTTTAAGCTACAGTCCTATATCTTGGTAGTAAGAGTAAACATGTTTATGTTGCTTAAAGTGATACCTTTACAAGATCAATAATCTGACATCTTATATTTTGATTTGCAATGTATCTGCACACCATTTTATCAGTAACATTGAAAGATGCCTTAAAATTTAATGACATTTGAAGTAAAGGTCATGATGACATTTAGAGGATAGCTGTAATATGAGAAAAAGTTTTTTTGTTTGTGTTTGCATGAGTATGCATGGATCAGACTGTTTTAGTTTATGGTTGCATTTTATATTATAGTAATATTAATATTATTATAATATTTAGATGATTTAATTGTGATAAGAATACAAAAGAAATTTATTAGGGGATGTTACCAGAACTTTAGAATAACAAAGCAGTTGTTTGTGGAAAAATTACAAAAATCATGTGGTCCAAAAATCCATAAGCTCATGGACCCTATATTTTCTGGGTTTTCCTCTGACTTGAGTGATAATTTGTAGTGTCTTTATTTGGTATTGTTTAAGTATAAGCAAAGTACAATCTTTTAAAAATTATTTATTTAATGGCAGAGATAATCAGAGATATATTATAGAGATGCATGCAAATCTCTATTTAACTAGTTTTCTAAGTGAAGTCCGAATTTTGCTAATTTTTTTTTAAAGGAATGATATAATAAGGAAGAAATCGCATATAAACACATTTCCATAAAGGCACAGCAATATGCATAGTAGTTTAGATGAAACCAAATGTTTAATAATAAAGCTCCGATTATATGCAAATCATAACATACAGGTAATTTCATAATCCTAATAATAACTATATATTGATTGGCAAAAGGTTAGATGAGAAGAAAATCTTTTACTGTAAACCACACTACAAGCAACCAATCAAATGGAAATGTATACGCTGATGAACCAAGGACAGATTTTAGCTTGGTAGGTGTCACCTTTTGAGTTATAAAATGTTTCCAGGCAATGAAGCCTTTACATCAAATTATACCTATCAAAAAGCAAAAAGCAAATTGTGATTTATGTTTTTTTTTCACTGAAAAAAACCACTTGTAAGAAATATTCATGCAGAATCTTCCATTGTAGTAGTATTAGTATAACATAACAAATATTTTAAAAGAGTGCCAAAAATCTAATTTTATGCATATTATTTTAGATTTAAAAAAATACAGAACAAATGCTCCACTATGGGCTTGGTTCACCACCAGTATTAAAAAATACACAATATACTTATAACTATCAAGAAAACAAAACCAGCAGCATTCAGCTGCAGTGATTGACTTCCAATTCCACCTTTATGGGCTTCACAGCAAGTATCTGCTTTGATGAAAATTGACATAAAATTGGATTGAAAAGTTGAAAAAAAAAAGAGAAAAAAGTATGTGAAAAAATAAAAAGAAAAAGAAACAGTGAGAGTGAGAAAGAAAAAAAAGAGAAAAATAATTAATGCAATATTTACACAATGCCAGTCAGTTACTTAAAGCAATCATTTTAATATAAAATGCTGAAACTATAGATAAATGAAAGGCTTTTAAAAAGTAGGATGAATTTCAGATTAAACAGTGATTAAAATTTATGATAATTTCCAGCATAATTTCCTCTGTGAACTATAATAGAGAGATCAAAATCATTAGGCTGCTGTCTTGTACATGAACAGGAATATCATATTATCCCATTACTGCGCTTGCTGTCATTTAATCATTACAGTTTACTTACATCTTAAGCTAGTTCATCATGTGGTATGTTCAGCAAGGACACTGAAAATGTAATAAGGACTCTCTTCAACTCACCTGTACTGAGTATCCAGATAATTAGAAGTGACAACTAAAAGTGACAATATTTCACTAGACTCACTCTACATATTACTTATTCTCAATGATTTACATTCGGTTACATGGAGTTAATACAATATAATACATCTATAAAATGATTTACCTACAAGCAGGAAAATGACAGGATTGCACATATTAACCTGCTCTATGAAATATTAAATTTGCATATTAAGTTGCTCAGGAATATCATAGGCTAACAGTCAATGTTAAGATTAGGAATTTTAATCCCTCAGTTTACTAGAGAATTGGTGCTATTATTGTATTATCTTAATGTCTATTTAGACCACATTTCAGAATAATTCTAGGATTATTTTAATCACCATTGATTAAAATACTATTGATGATATATACTCTGCTTTGTGCCCAAGTTGCTAAATGATAACCAAAATCATTCAGCTTTTCAAAATATCATTTTACTTACAATACTATCCATATATATTTTTAACTAAATTCATTTCTATTATTAACCCTTACTTCTTTTTGAAACTTTATTTACAGTTTGAGTTCTGTGTGTCAGAATGGTTTGCTGAAAATGGTTTGCTGAAGAATATGACAGGGCGCTATATATAAAGCACACAACTTTCAAACTGCTGATCTTTGCAAGTGTAGGAATTGTAGGTTTACAGTTAGGGTAACTTATTGCATTTAGATCACTGCTTCAGATCATTGTGACATGCGATTTTTATCCCTGTCATACAGTCCCATATATGACTTCTTTTAAAAAAAAATAAACAAGGAAATGCAATTTGTTCAGGACAATGAACAGCAAAAACAAATAAGTAACTTTGTATGCAAATCCAGAAAATAACATTCAACAGATCTGTATAATAAATGAAAGGTTTAGATAAAACAGTTATTTTATCAAATAGTTTTCATGTACAATAATAGCTTGTGACAACAGACTAATTCATAGCATAATGAGATAGCATAATGAGTCAACCAGCTAAATAGAAAAGCAAAACTCTCAGGTCTGTAGTATCCTAGAACTTGTGATGTAGTTACTAATGAATCAAAGTTCTGTCTTTTTTGAGTGCAATTCTGTCATTAATTAGTTTAATAAACAGATGGAAGTTGCATTATCAAATTTGTAGACGATAATAAATTCGTTAAAACAGTTAAGCTACTAGAATATAGGGAAAAATATTATTTTGTCAAGCTGGAGGAATGGGCTGAAAGTAACAAAATGAATTTTAAAAGAATCAAGTGCAAAGTTTTCACTGAGAGAACAAAAATCAGATGGCTCAGAGACCAGGTGGGGATATTAGATTTGGTAACGGTATGGTACTAGTAAAAGATTTTGAAATAGTCATGAGCAAGCAGAACAGAATGCTTTCAAAAAAACAGAAATGCAATTTGAATCTGCACCAACAGTATAATTTCTAAATCATGGAAAGCTATCATTACATCCTGTTCTGTTTTGGTCAAAGCCCTTTATGCTCAGCAGTGGGAGGCCCAATCACAGAATTTTCAGAAAAGCTGGAACATATTCAGAAAAAGAGCAATAAAAAAATGATGAGGGGAATCTGTATCTTTGAGAAGATGACGGATAGGAAATATGATAGCTCTCTTCAAATATCTGAAAATGGTGATGTATTTTTTATCCATCCATCTGCAGACTTAAACAATCAAAGTAAGGGGTTTTCTGTATGCTTGTTTTTGTTTTAATGGTAGTCAGCTTGGTTTGTAGCTTAAGTCACACAAATACTCCTTAAATTACGTGCAGGGTATGAATGCTCACTATTTGTGTCAAGGTTTAAAAGGTACAGGTTAGGCAAGTAGAATGTCCTCCCTTACCCCCACCCTAGAATCACAGAGGATAATGTTGATGAATAGGGCTGCTGAAGAAGTTGAATATTAATGGCAAAAACGGGGAAAAGGATCAACTGACATAAGAAGAATGGGTGATGGATGTAAATATTCCCAGGAAGAGGAAGAAAGAGAGTTGGGCTAGAAAAAATAAATAAATCCAAGCAGGATGGAGGAAAGATACCACAGAGCAAGAAAATACTGAACCAAAAGCAATGCTAAATGGTACAGTTGCTAACTTTTCAAGAGGTCACTTGGGAAATAATCCTAGAAAATAATCGTAATTGTTTAATAATCAAAAATAATAATCCTAAAATGATCATTAAATGAACAAGCTAACCATTTAAAACATTTAAATGTTTCCAGCATCTAGAACCAAAACAAAAAACAAAAAAAAAAACTATGGAGATTCTCCATCCTCCAAGTCATGATTGTCCCAAAGGTGCTTTTTCAAAAGGCAACTGGACGTGTGAAGTGAAGAAGTGAAGATGTTTCACTTCTCATCCAGTAAGTTTTTTCAATTCTGAACAATAGAAGCTTCTTGGATGAGAAGGGAAAGTCTTCAAGTCCAGTTGCCTTTTGAAAAAGGTCTTTGGGACAATCTTAGAAAAACTTTATTAAATTTATATGCATCTAACATTGGCGAATGAACTGTTGAGCATATGAATACCTATTCTTAAAGCATTTTAAAGAAACTGGGGGAAAAAATGAAACAAGTTCCATTAATTCATAAGAAGAAACGAGCCTCCCTTGAATTCTTTAATATCATCTATCTACAGGTGGTCTTGTTAATTGAATCCTGGATCACTCTGCTGCAAGGAACGTGCAGACAGTAATAACATTTGGCAGGACAATCAAGATTTTTCTCTATTAAGGTCACAAAAACGCTGTATAGCTAGAGAAGCCAGCATGAGTTCTGTAATGTGTGTAGAGTGATTTTCTTCACCATCAGCCATCCAAAATCTTCCAAAGGAGAAGAAAGCCATCTGTCATGTATAGAATATAGATTCTTATGAAGACTATAGAATTAATTATTTTTTTTCTTCACATCAGGCCATTCCAATTAATAAAAATTGAGGACTGATTGAACAAAACAGATTTCTAGGCATTATCTTATTTTTCTCCTTTTCAACTCTTGCAAGGTTTGTTTTTTTTTAAAAAAAATAATTATGAAAAACAGTCTCTCATCCATAGTTAATATTAGTTAACTATTAATACTACTAATGCTATTGCTAGCTAATTGCTGTTATATAGTATGAAAAATTGTTGTTTCTGATCTTGCATAAATTTTCTGTAACTACTTTTCTGTTTATTTCTGGAACTTTAGTATCATTTAAAGAAATATGAACATAAAACCAAAATGAAAGAAAGACAGGAAGAAAATTCACAAGGAAGGACAGTTTAATTTATCTGAAAATATCCTTTCACATATCAAAATATCTTTTTGACTATTTTACACCCTTGACAACGTATTGTATATATTCATGTAGAAATGTTCTATGCAGTCATATATTTAAACCATTAGCTAATGTTGCTAGTATCTTTTCAGAAGACTCTAGAATTTCTAATGTCAAATAATAAAAATGATTAAAAAAACCAGGGCTTTTTTTGTCATAGAACTCTCAGAACGGAGTTCCGGCACCTTTTTTGGATGGAACCTTGTAGGGTAGGCCAGGCGGGTTGTATGACATGTGTGAGTTCCGGCACTTTTTTTTTTTTTTTACAAAAAAAGCACTGTAAAAAAATATCTAGTCCTTATAGAATATGAAGTATGTGTTTAAATGATCAGATATTGATCTGTCCAATCATTTTCTGAGAAAAAGTTCCTGCTGCAATTGTATCAATAAATGAAAAATATAAGAGCATATGGAAATATTAACTAACTCTGAACAATGTAGAGAGTCAAATACAGGTAGTCCTTAACTTACAATTACAATTGGGCCAAAATGATTTTAATTTTTAAATCTATATGGTTAACATTTTTCAGATTTTGATTTACATGTTTGCTATATGAATATCAGTTATGTACATTAATGAGATCCCCACTCTTTATTGACTTTGTGATTGGAAGTAAAATGTCTTGCCAAAACATAGATAACAAAAGTAGTTGAGACTCTATCTAGCTCAGATATTATTGCAAGTCAGCAAAAAAGCAAAGAAAAATCAAAGGAAAAAACCATTACACCTATTAAAACTGAAGCCTGTAGCACTGAAGCCTACATCTGTCCTGCAAAGAATCCCAAATTAACGTAAAAGGTAGGGAAAAATATATGGGATCTCAAATTTATATTATAATATTGTAAAGAGCTCTGCTGGCAATATATTTAAAGGAAGTGAACAGGGAAGCTAGAGAATTAGACTGAGCAATTCTTCATATATATTTTTTCAGATTTACAATATGTTGCTACTGTGGTAGCAGCATCCAGTTCTTTCCATAAGAGTCTCTGTGTATAGCTACTTTGCTTTTCTGAAATAAAAACAAGGTAGAACAGTTCTGCATACCAACACATATATAGACAGCCAGAAACAGCTGTTGAAGCAACCACATAATCCTGGGGAAAAAAGATGAAACTGTTTTAGTTATGAAGTATTCCTTCAGAAAATTTCCACAAGTCTTCTGCACAACAAATGAAGGCAGGCAGGCAAGCAAAGATATAGTGCAAAATATTAAATTTTAAAAATGTGCTGCCCAGTGAAAATTAAGCCAGTTGTTTCTGGCTGATCTCACAATATATCGGCTAAAAGACAAAAGAAGATGTAGATGAGTAGGATTAGACTATATCCAAGTTGTATATGGACTGAAAATGGTCCAGAGTGCTAACTAAAAGTTGTCCAGATGAAGTCAATCACAAGTAAATTCTAATCAAACTAATGCCAGTTCAAAATGACTAAGCAAACAAATCCATCAGTCAACCTCTCCTTTCTGAAGTTTTGAGATTTGTGCAGATTTAGGCATCTTAATGTCAGTTTGGTGTGATATTTTCTACTTTAACTACTTTTGGAAGAATATAATCTTTTAGCACTTCAAAAATTAAACTTGTATTAGCCATTATTATCACAATTCACCTTTTCACAACTGCTGTTCAAATCTGCCTCAAATTCCGATGAAGTATTTTAAATTTCACAATATACTTGCAATTAAAATTACCACACCAAAAATGTTTGTCCATTGCAAGATAAACATAAAAAGTTAATGCTGTCCTGCCTCTAGCTACTGAATGCTGTTGAAATTTAATTTACACTTCACACCTAGGATTTTGTTTTTTGTTGTTTTATTTATTCATTAGAATGTGTCCTTTTTTTCATTCAAAGACCTAGTCTAAATTTTGTAAGTAGCATAATTAATTTAGAGGCAAAAAGGCTAATACTGTATAAAGAAATTTCATTAAAAGATCATATGTGTCAGGCACAAGCAACCAAGGTGAATAGCTGAAATCAGTAACTTTATATTTTACCACTTAATGGTATAAGAGTACTTCCTTTCCCCTGGGAAAAACAAAATAAAGCTTCATGGCTCTTGGGGAAGGTAAAGCTTATGTCACTGTGCAACAACTCCAAGTTAGAGCCTCATTTGGCCCATACTTTGAGCTGGCATTTTTCCAATAATATCATGCTTAAAATACCATGCAGCTATTTTAAGCAAAATATGTCCACCTGAAAATATTTCACATACTGCTTTCTGCATTAATATTACTTCATGGAGAAGAAGGATACTCTATACAAAGGTTGTTTTTTTTGTCTTTCAAAAACTGGTAGTAATTGCATATTGTTCTCTCCAACTCTGGAAATATCTCTTTTTAAAATTCATTTATATCTGAATGCCACAAAAATTGTTCTAAAATGCTAATGTTAAAAAAAGGCTATAATCAGTAAAGTATACATTGATGATTTAGGCCTTTGTGATATATATTGATCCACATGTAAAACACAATAAAGAGTTATCTGTTTATTCTACCAATAGCCAAAAACAAAGTTTAGAGAAATAATTTATAAAGGAATTTAAAAAGCATATTAACCTCTATTAAAATGTAACTGTAAGATGTAACTGCTAGATAACTTATTAAAATTAACTTACCTGTGATAATGTTGGGCTTTGGTGGCATGATGAACTCATATAAAGTTGGTTCAGAATATCCCAGCCTGTTTATAGCTGTAATTTGCACTTCATAACCCATTGTCCACTGCAAGTGCTCAAGAATAATGAAGTCTTTATTACCATGAACCTTTTTTTCTTGCCATTGTTCTTCCTTATCTTTCTGTAAAGTTTGAATAATAGTTGAAATTATGATGAACTAAATAATTACAATGACTCTTTTAAATATTGATTTGCAATTATTTCAAATCAGGCATTGTGACTATTTTCCTCTTGGACACAGAGAATCAAATAATATTAAATCTTTATAAACTGCATTTAGAACTGGGGTATAAAAATGCAAACTCTTTTTACTTAACCATTTCATCTTGGAACAAAGTGCATATTCTCTGGCAATAAAGCGGCTATGTATGTATACTGAAATTATAATATTCCTGTGTCAAATATAAAGTTATTTGTACACACAGCAAAACAACTTTGTAGGTCTCATCTTTAATTTATTACAAGGTGTGCGAGCCACTGGTTTATATTATATTACCTATTATAATGAACACATTAAGGATTACAGAGATAAACATTGTGAAGTGTTTAATAAAATGCAAATCTCAATTTTTGGTTTTCATATTAAATATATATCAGATCACATTACTAGGATACCTTGGCACGTAACAAATCATTAGGTTTGATAACTTATGTTCAATAGGTCTTTAAAAATTCAAATATGAAAATGTTAATAAACTGGCTAAAAAAGATAATACTTTTTATCTCAGTTAATTAGGATTAGAAACTAGTACATTATCCCCCATTTTTAAAAAAGAATCCTGCCTTATCAATCATGGGAAGAGCCCTTATAGGATGCAAAATATTGAATGAGATATATGTTGGTTGACTTGGTTACTTCATTAATCATTATTTATGTCTATTCCACTATCCTGCTGTTTTAATATTTCAAAGGCTGATATGGTATGATTTTATGCTATTATATTATAGTTGTTTGTTCTCATGTCCCCCCAGAATCAATAAACCAATCAATAAACTTCATCTGTGCATGATCTAGATAATTACATAAAACAATATTATTCAATTTTTAAGCAAATGGTACTAGTAATGAATAATAATCTGCAAATATTGATCTATAAATTATTTTGTTAAGAAAACCTATTTTCAGTAAAAAGTTATACCTGATGCATGGCAAACAAATACATATAAGCATAGACACAGAAATATTTTTATCAATAAATAGACAGCATTATAATACTGTCTTGGTTTATAGAACAAAGATATTTGATTTTTATTTCATAACACTTATTTTATATCACTACATGAAAATAGCATCTATGGAAAGGAAGAAATTAATTCATACAAAAAGTCAGACTTAGGTAATGGCAAAAATATGATGCACAGATGTCAGAAAGCACAGGTGGCAAATATTACTCAACAATTTTTGGTAAGCAATTGTACTACAGATTTATTATCATGTGTATACATTAATTGAAAACACTTTATATCATATTCTTAATTCTCCTTCACAGTCCTTGAGTACTATTTGTTCTTTGATTACAGAAACATGATTTATAATTATTCATATGCTGCAATATAAGCTGAGAAGTACATACATAGAGAAGAAGATAAATTCTCACCTCTATTTCAGAGGTTGCAAAATATTTACATTGCTCAATAATAAATCCTGTTACTTTGAAGTCTCATATCTTCTGGTAACAATTACTAAATACTAACAGAAACTATATGTTACCACTGTGGTGCTATATTTACAAATCCTATTTTCATATCTGAAACTCCAACATCAATGCAAAACTGCCGTTATCATTACCATCACCTTCAAATACAGAAAGTACAAGGATGTATTTTCTAACTAATGAAAAGGACAGACATGGAATATCATTCAATTTACTTTCCCATCCTTACCTACCTTTGGTTGGATATTGGTGATACTTAAAAGCCCAACCTGACCCATCAGTACTTTAAATTGTATCTACAGGGCAATCGGTAACTAGATCTTTTAGTACACGCATAATGACTCCTGAATCTCACCCCATTTACAAACCCAATCACTACATTTTGCTTCAATTGAAATGTCAAGTAAAGTATAGTCCCTCATCACATGCATAGAATAATTTAGCCGGGGCACAAATGAAACAAAAGGCAAGCAATTTTTTTGCATGCAAAGCTGACTAAGTTAGCTACAGGAGCCATTCCTTACCATGGCTAATTCCTGAAAGCAAATCCAGATAATAAATCTACTTAAAGAGCACTCCTAACCTGGGATCCTGATCTTTTGGGAGAGTGTAAAGTGCCAATTGCTTGACACAATTAGCAATAAAATTGCCCTAGGGCCCTTGGCTTATTTTAGGAAGGGGAAGAGGAAATTATGAGAAGGCAAATGACAGGTATCGTAAAACAGCATTAAAATCCATAATTAGAGGACAGATAATCATAAAAATTAACAAGTGAAACATGTTAAATATTTAGATGTTTCAAGTATCTAGAACAAAAAAAGGTAATGCAAATTATGCTTCCAATACATGACAGTGTAGTTGCCATTTTCAGATTTCACTGAAACATTTTGTTCCAGATGCTGCCTAGCTATTGTGCTATGGTTCCAGTTTAATTTCCAATGAAAAAAGTGCGAGCTTTCTTTTTATACCTGCAATCCAGTGCAGAATTAAGATTGTGGGCAAGAGAATCCATAATTTAGGTCATGACTTGGGAATCACATGGCTAAATGACTGCAGGTTTGCACTGCAATTTTTTTTTTACTGGTATATGGGTCCTTTCCTAATCTTAATAATAATAATAATAATAAGTTGGAAGGGACCTTGGAGGTCATCTAGTCCAACCCGCTGCTAATACTCTCATGTCTGCTATACTGAAGGGCAAAATTGACAAAAATCCAGTTCAGAAGCAAGGGTCATGTGGATTAAGTAGCATTGAATCCAGGCAACATGGATTTTCACTGAAGTTTTATACATTTGTGCATTATATTGTAATTTAAGATTAAATTAGTCACCATTTAAATGGCAGACATGTCAAACACAAGGCCCGGGGGCCAGATCCGGCCCGCGAAGTGGTTTCATGCGGCCCGCGAAGCCATCCTGGAAACAGTGAGGGAATGGCCCCCACTGCCTTGGCCCTGGCTCAGAGACCCTCCTTCTGCCAGAGACCCTCAGATCTGTCCCACTCCTGCCCAGGCCCCCATAGGCACCCTTGATGCGAACAATGTAGAGCTGGCCATGCCCACCCAGTAGGCCATAGGCACTCTAGCCACGCCCACCCAGTAGGCCACGCCCACCCTGGTCATACCCACCCGGCCCCCTGAGGGCAACCACAATGCTGATGCGGCCCTCAATGAAATTGAGTTTGACACCCCTATTCAAGAGGGACTGAACAATTTTATAGCAATTACTTATATCATTTCCATTACAAAATATTGCTACTTCACAATACACTTACAGAACAAAATGACTAACTGAAGCAGTAACTGTGCTTAACCATCCAGAATTATTGGGAGTCGAGTGGCATGTAACTTTAATGAATTATTAAATTCTGTCAGTCAAATGGTTTGGACTGGATTTGGCCTTTTTTTCTATCTATCAAGTCCTTTCCCTGGACTTGGGATAGGCATGTATTATAAAATTAAAGGTATCTTCATAGAATGTAAGTCACGGGTGTCACGGCACATGTAAGCCACGTCACGTGACATGTTGCAATGTATCGCGACTATGTTTGCATTGCTGGAGCTGGGGTGGGTGCGGCCTCCATATGATACAACTGGCCTGTAGTTCGGCAGTTTGACACCCCTGATATAAGTCATTTCAAGTAAAGCTGCAATTGATTGTTGATGATTATGTCAATGCTAATAGTGTTCAGGTGGTCTTCTGACATTTAGAAAGTGCACCCTTGGTGCCTATGAGTCTGGGTATTATCTTTGCTTTCTTTTGCCACAGTTGTTCTACTTCTATTTTCAGGTCTTTGTATTTTATGATTTTCTCCAGTTCTTTCTCTTGTAATCTACTGTCTCCAGATATTGCCATGTCAACCATCTAGACCAGGGGTGTCAAACTTGCAATGTCATGTGACGTGTTGTGACGTATCGTGACTTTTTTTCCATTGCCGGCAATGGGGGTGGGCGTAGTTTCAGTATGACGCATCAGGCCTGCAGGCAGGCAGTTTAACACCCCTGATCTAGACCTTTTTCTGTTTTCCTTATTAATAATTGTTAAACTGGGGATATTGTGCGGTAGATATTAACTGTTTGAAATCCGAAGTCTTGGAGTACTTTATTTTTATTCATTTATTTATTTATTTATTTATTTTAATTCCATTTATATCCCGCCCTTCTCTGAAGACTCAGGGCAGCTTTACAAGCTTAGCAGTAGCCTTCATTCTATGTATATGCCTGCTTATTAGGGCTTTCACACACCCCCCAAGCGGCATTATTACAAAGTCAGCTTATTGCCCCCAACAATCTTTAGCTTTTTTGTTTTCTATTACTTGACTATATAATAATAATAATAATAATAATAATAATAATAATAATAATAATAATAATAATAATAA
>JAKJMR010001116.1:203378-245415 GCA_024449315.1 Daboia siamensis
AGATAGATAGATAGATAGATAGATAGATAGATAGATAGATAGATAGACAGATAGATAAAAATAGATAATTTTCCTCACAGAAAAAAGAACATACTATTGGAGGAAAATAACAGAAGCATCAACTTTGGTCTTTGAAAGTGACACAAATAGAAGAAAAATTGAAGAAAAACAGAATTAAAAAAGAATTAAAAAATAGTAACAGAATTGTGTGCTCATACATAGAATGAATGTCTATTTATCTATATGCAGGGCAGGGGGGGGGGATTCTCTGTAAATCAGTGAACTAAAGAGAGCTATGATACCAAATTTTGTCTTTAATTGTACATGTATTGCTGACGTATCTATGAGGGAACAAAAATAAAGACTGAATAAAGCATGCCCAAAAATTTCTTTATTGAAAAACATACATTTCTATAATGCCATAATCCTGCAATAGGAAAAAATACTATTATGATACAACTGTATACTAGGTTGTTCAGGTTTTTTTAAAGTATAATTTTGAAAAGTTGATCAATGTACTGCTCACTTAAAATGTGAACTTATATTTTATATCAGTATTTCATAACTGCCTTAATAAAAAGTAGAAAGTTAAGTTTCAAAACATAATTACCTGAAATTCTGGGTATAATCCATAAGTGCTGATGATAAAAGCAGAAATTCTCCCTTCACAACTGCCCTGCTTTCGAAACATGGACCAGTGCAGGTCTTACAATAAGCTGACTATACAAAGAACAGGTGGCACCTTTGGCTAGGAGAGCCTTTACACAACTTCATGTTGTGCACCAGTTGTACCCTTTCCTAGATCATGAGGCTCTGGGCACAGTCACTCATGTCTTGATCATCTCTCCATTGGGCTACTGCAGTGTGCTCTATCCTTGAAAATATTTGGAAGCTACAATTTTATAGAATTCAATGGCATGGACAGTTTTGGAGGCCCTAGGTGGTACATGTAACACCATTATTGCACAAGCTGCGCTAGTTGTCAATTTGATGCCAGGTCCGATTCAAGGTATTGGCTATTACCTTAGCTCTTTATGATATGGATCCTGGGTATCTGACGAACCATTTTACTTCAATGGATTTGGCCTATTCTATTTGTTCCAGCACATGTATGTATGTATCCCATTTGTCAAGAAGGTTTGCTTGGCAGGGTCTAGAGAACAGCCTTTTAGGTTGTAGTCCCTATGGTTTGGACTATGATACTACTGGAAGTGAGACCCATCCCTATCCTCTTGGCATTCCAGAAGGGCCTTAAAAATTGGCTCTGCCAGCTTGCTTGGAGCCCCAATGGGCACTCTACAATGAAGTGGATTGACAGAGAAGACTCTGGTATATGATTGTTTAATTCAAACAATATGTAAGCTTGTGCATATATAGCTACAATGCTTTTTTAACCTACTGTATTTTGCATAAATTACTTCCATATTTCATTATACTTATCCATACAAAGTCTACATCTATAGACAATCTGATCATAGGTAGCAAGTGTAGCCAGGTGTTCAATCCATTGAATAAATATGGCCATATATTAACCTTTCCATTGTTGCTATAATAAGTGCATGGAACATCCATGTTGTGTAGATGTTAAATACCATGTACTTGTTATGTAATCCAAAAGAACATTATCCTCTGAAAAAATATTTATTTAGTCCACTGCTTTCTCCCAAAAGACAGTAAATTTAGGACATTATAAAAACATGTGTTTTAAAGAACCATATGTCCCTGACAAAATCCTGGACAATCCTTATCTATACAGTACAGATAAAATGGAGTCCAAAAATCCTAATTGTTATTTTTGTGGTATTCTATGAGTCATAATTAAACACTCCTTCTATAAAAATAAAAACAATTTCCTACTGTTTAAGCAACATAAAGGTAAAGGTAAAGGTTCCCCCGCACATGCGTGCTAGTCGTTTCCGACTCTAGGGGCCGGTGCTCATCTCCGTTTCAAAGCCGAAGAGCCAGCGCTTGTCTGAGGACATCTCCGTGGTCATGTGGCTGGCATGACTAGACGCCAAAGGTGCACGGAACGCTGTTACCTTCCCACCGTAGTGGTCCCTATTTTTCTACTTGCATTTTTACGTGCTTTCGAACTGCTAGGTGGGCAGAAGCTGGGATGAATAACAGGCGCTCACTCTGTTACGCGGCACTCGGGATTCGACCCGCCAAACTGCCAACCTTCTGATCGACAAGCTCAGCGTCTTAACCCACTGAGCCAACATAGCAGATTCTAATTCTTTATTCCACTCAGCTCCTTAATATCTGCATATTAAATTGATTTATTGATAGCAAAAATCTAATGTGATTTTTTTTAGTTTTAAAATGTTTAACATGTTATTCTTTGGATGTCTTAGAATCTGAAAAGTTGTAGCTACAAATATTTTCAGTTATGACTTCCCCATACATTCAATTTAAAATGGGGTGAAAGGATTAAATCCTTGTTTTGGCAAAGAATCTATTTTTAAAAATAAAATGTATTGCCCAGAAACTTTACTCTGCATATGTGTGTGTTGCCGTGTCTCTGTTTGTGTGCATGCACATATATTAATAATTGAACTACATATAAAATATTTTTAAAAATTACCATATGGCCATGTAATTTAAATAAATTCATTGCTCAAATTCAGTTGATTCCTATGTAATTAAGCAGTAGTCTACTCAAGCTTGCAATTTCTTGCATCACTATTTGGAACTGAATTGTGAAATCCAGAATTACTTTCAGAACTGCGACAATTCAGTTATTTCATATGTCCTATTTATGTTGAAGAATTATTAGATAGTCGTAAGCAAATTCAGGAGTATCATTTAAGTTGTGTCAAACTTTATTTGTGATGCACCAATACCAAAATGAACACAAATAACATTTTTTAAATAAATATAATTTACCCATAGGGCAGAATAGCAAATTACTTACGAACGGGTAAAGTCTGAAATATCTCAATTTTACTGTATTCTCCTTGCCCTTTTCCATTCACAGCAGCAACTTTTATTTCGTATGTTGTATTTGGTTCCAGATTGCTGAGAATAACCATAGCTAAGAGAAAATGAAGAAAATCTTTATTTAAGAAAGCATATTTTATGAGAAAAGGGATATATTAGGTTGTAATGGTTCTGCTTCATTTATTTCACAAGGCCAAAACATCAAGGCTAGGTACATTAACTTTTATTTGGGAGAAAATCTCTTGATCTCTGCTTCTCATCCTAATGGGTTGGATGTAGCATAGGATCTGAGATGTTGAATGGGATGCAGTTCATTACATGCTACACTTTCCTTATCCCTATCATGTATTTCAAGCAATAATTTCTTTCTTCACTCCTTTTGCTGAGGTTTGGTTCCCAATCTCAGGTTTGCTCATAGGTTTACAAACAGTTTGCCCCAATGAGAAAAAAACCGGGTGGTGAAAGAAAAGAAAGACAGAAGGTGGTTAAGCTCGTGTAACAATCTGCTTATCACACTGAAGATTATGTAATCACTATACTTTAAGAAAGAGATGCTGAAAAAAACTATCACAGTATTGTTGTAAAAATCCATCTTTCTTGCCATTTCTCTGTCAGACAAGTTCTTTTTTCAAAAACTAAAAATTGTGGGACCTGGGAGAGCATTGCACCGAAAAGTTCAACTGAAAATATAGCATAAATTTACCTCTGCCAAGGTTTACATTTACCATCAACCCAGACCATTCTATATTTTTCTATGATTCTATTGGCACCTGAGTGGAATAAGAACAACAACTGATATTTATGTCTCATAATGCACTAGCTGCTGCACATACTCTACTAAAATATTTCATGTGTCTTATGTAAAGTCATGTATAATTTATATTCTATTTTCTGTCAAAATAACAGCAAATGAATAACCACCAAGGGGAAAAAGGAAGCAACAACTCCTTTGGTAGTGAGATTACCAAAGCAGATACTTATTTTAAAAAATATATATGCAGATTTGTAAACAGGAACGACTCTAAATGCATGACATTTTTACAGATATTGTTCCCGAAAATTATATATGCCTAAGAGCTATTTTTCTGGAAATCGTCATATTAAAAAAGAAAAGGAGATAAGTGTGCCCACAATTTTTACCTGTGGGTCAAAATGTTATCAATATTCTTCCAGAGATAAAAAATAAGCAATAATAAGCATGAATAATAGCTTCTAAATACTACTGAATTTCAACAAGCAAACAAAAAATATTTATTTACAATATTAGTTAGTAGAAATGCTATTAGTTATTACCTGAATAAAACATATTCAAAACATGTGTTTAATTTATTACCAGAACTGATTTCTAAACAAAGTCCATGTTTATTTTTTAATACCAGTTAGAGCATTGGTTCTTAATAAAGACTTTAACATTCTCCTGTGAGCCATGCCAATGCTAAAGGGACTGAGGCTGCTGCATCAGGGCTGTTGTTGCTCTGCACTTCTAGGGAATCTGCGTCCTGCTCTTTTCTGGGCATGGCTAAAAATGTGTCAGTCAGGAGCATAACAGCATTGTCTGCCAGACAGTTAATCAACCTCTATCCCATAAGCTCTTTAAGGTTATGAAAAGTGTTGAAAAGTAACTGAATAGATGAAGACAGGAAGACTTTTGGCATTCTCTAGTCATAATCACTAGAAGCTACAGATGACTCCTGTCCCGTCGCCCCCTCCCCCCGCTTTCTTGGGCTACTGAGACTTTTAGTTTGCTTTAAATGTTTTGGAGGGCTTTAGTTGTTTTGTATGCTGCAGTGTGATCCTACCTGACTGCAGCAATCTGTTGGTCATTTCTAAGATATTTTTGATATATAGGAGTGTAATCCTTTTAATAAATTGCATTGGTTCTACTGTAGTGCGTTGTGTAGTAAAACATTTTTTTTTATAAAGTACAGGTTTACAATATTATGTTGTTAGATGCTGTATAAGTGATCTTTTCCCTCTTTCTGTTGTTCCAGGTTGCCTGTATTCATCTGAATAGCATTCTTACATAGCTCCCCTTCTGGGAGAATAAATAATTATTTTGAAAGTGGACTAGCATGGTTAGTGGACTAGCATGGACTAGCAATAGTCTTGGGTTTGTAGTTGCCATTGTTTCCTCTGCTGTTGAGGATATCCAGAAAGGGAAAAAGTGTTGTTGTTTACTTCTTCTCTTGTGCATTATATACCTTCAAATATATTGTTCATTGTTTCATTGGTCTTCTTGAGTTATTATTTTACTATGACAAAAGTATTGTTTATAAACCTGATCCATACTTCTGATTGTATGTGTGGGAATGATGTAGCTTCTAGAAACTGCATCATGTCTCTGCTATCAATCTGAAGATTGGTGATCTCACTCTCATTTATTACACTCTTATTGTAATAAATTGCTCAATTTGATTAGAATCATAAAAATCATTTTATCTCTATAACGTCTGGCACCAAATTACAATCTTCAAATACTGCTTCAATTATAATATATGAACAATGGTTCAAAATGTTGATATTATCAATTTATATTAATTTGTCCATTTTGCATATAAAAAAACTTGAAATCTTAGAAATTTACAATATTTCTTGAATCAACTTTCTCAACCTCATTTTTTGGACATTCCCTATTTCCATATGTAATTGACATATTAGTTATGATATATCATACTGTTCTTTCAGGGCAAAGGTCTGTAAACTTTATCCTGAATGTTTTTCACATTCAGAGATTGTGTGAGGTAAGAAGCATAGAATTTTAGGCCATTTTTTTAATATAATGGCCTCAGAATTTTGTCTGGCACCTTCTAGAACAGGGGTGTCAAGCTGCCGGCCTGCAGGCTGGACGCATCACAATGAAACTGCCGGCAATGGGGAAAAAGCTCTGATACGTCGCATGACGTCACGTGACATCACGAGTTTGACATGCCTGTTCTAGAAGGCCATTAAGACTGAACTGTTTTAAGAGACCTTTAAGGGGCTGTTGTTTATTTGGTAGCTGGTTTATTGTGGGTAGTCTTTATTCCTATGTTCTACTTATCATTGATTTTGTGTAATTCTCTCTCTCCGTGTGTGTATATATATATATATATATACACACACACACGCAAGAGACTTTATACTGTATCTACATCATAAATTGGGTACTTTGTCAGATTCCCTTGTTAATATTGTTCTATCTGTTTACACAGGACAAAAATGTACTTGTCTTCATTTGATTTAGTACCACTGCAAATAAGTAGGAAAAAGGAAAGCACAGTCAATATTCCAAAATACATTTTTAAATTCTGCATTACATGAGAGAGAATATATTTTCATATTTTTGTTTTGCAAATCATTTGCATATATGCAGCAACATTTCTTGAAACAGAGTCTGGCAAATTATTTGCAGAAGTTGAATGAAAATGTATGCAAAGACAGAATTTTAAAATATTATCAGCAAATAACCCATAGTTAAATTCAATACCATACTTCTCAAATAATTATTATTTTTTAAATATAATATGCAAGTACATGTAAAAATGATGAGTGTTCACACATAACATGGAAATGTTTGTAAAGCCTTTAAAATATCTTATCGTTAATGACACCATACAAGTAACATCTATGATCTGAGGGGAAAAGATCCATATCTTAAAAGTAAAAAAAAAGAGAATATCATTGTCCTAGGCACAGTAGAAATATAGTCCGTTAGAATGCCTCTTGTTGAAAAGAATTTGAAATTTGAAAGACCTAATTGTTCCTAAAGTATAAAAATATAAATATATGAAAACTGACAAATTATTTTAAAATTCATCCTTTTTTTTTTCTTATTGCAGACTTACTCTGGACTGCATGTGAAAGAACAACTTTCCATGTTTCTGAAGTGACTTCTTTTACATCTACTTGGTAATGATGAATCGGGACACCTCCATGAGAATCTGGTTTATTAAAAGATACTTTAGCAAAAGTCTGTGATATATCTACAATTTTCACTCCATGTGGACTAGATGGTACATCTGAAGAAAAAAAATAAAGAACATATAATAACATAGCAAAATTAGGCAATGTAAGGAACAATAAAGAGTAAGTTATTTTATTACATGGGGAAAATATTAACAGTATTAAATAAACAAAACCGATCAGTACAATGAAGGGTTGAAAATGAGGTCTGCAGGAAAGTTAGCCTTTTTTTAGACTAAAACCCTTTGGATAGAAGTTTAATGCAAAACTATATGCTAAGATTTAGATATCTAAGTTCAACTTTGTGTTACCAATAAATAAATAAAATCCATAGAATTATTTTTTTATTAATGCAAACTCTTCTAAACTTAAGAGGTTTTTTTTTTACATTTTATTTAACTTTTCCTAGATATGTTGCATTCATTCATTTTGGTCCTTAAATTACATTTAAGAAAGTCAAGAATTTTACACTTATAAAAGATTTACAGGAACAAAATGTCAATAAATCACTAAAACTATTTTTAATTTGGTATTTTTGATTGAAGAAAATCAAAGTATAGTAAATTCATTTTTTACTGTTATAGAATGTTTTAGGATTTTTGGAAATTGTGGAAGATAAAACTGACAAAGCCACAAAAATGTTCCAAAACTTCTCTGAACTCAAAAGGAGGTTCCAAACTTGAATTAATATGCTAAAGAATTCCATTGGATAGATAGTAATTGATTCAAAGAGATCAAAGAAATATGGAGGAGTATACAGAAATACTATACAGTAGATATCAACATCCAAGAAATCTCAGAAGATATTCCCTACTTATAACAATCTCTAGTGTTAGAAGACTAGAAGACAAATCAGCACCTAAGTGATTGCTAATTCTGAAGAATAATTAGTAAACCTCTAATAAAATAATGCCAATAAATCTGGGGAATGACACATTAACCATCATATATAGTAGGAGGAGATCAAATGTACTGCCAATACCAAATAAAAGAGAGTGTGCAAATTATTATTATTAAAATAATGATACATTGTTATTTTTATTTTATAGAACTATTATTAAAATAACACAACCTTGAAACAATACAATTATTAAAAATAAAGAACTATTCTAAATCAGAGTGAGGGCTCAATTAAGGTATGTCTGGGAGTTAACCAATAATCTTCTGAAGACTCTGGAAGAACCACTCACTGCTTCATTGTTTTACTGACTGATAACTTATCTTCCTCACATTTAACATGTTATTTCAACTCACTGGTTCCGGTCTTCATCCACAATGCAGTATATGTCCGTTCTAATGTCTGTGTGACAACTCTTCATTATTTGAAGAGCAAGCATATATTACCTATAGCATCTTTTCCTACATAGGAAAAGACTTCATCACTTTGACTATCCTTCTTTTAATTTTCTCTAAAATATATAGCTATGCTAACTATATTGTGGCAGAATAGTAAAAATAAATCTATGGCAAAATACAGTAGACAAATTACTTGCCATGATCTGAACTCTATGATTTATATTTCAAGATAGCATTTTTCTTTTAGCAGTTATAACACATTGCAGGTTCATCTTTAATTTGTGGTAAACAGGGACATATAGTTCCCTTTTACATGTACTACTACCAAGCACATTATCTCATATTCTATGACTTTGCCACATTGATAGAGCTATATCATATATCTTCTATTTTTTTCTCTTAAATTCAACTTCATTTATTAAACCTATTCTCAAAGAAGATAGAGAAGTCAGTCTGTTATCTAAAATATTAGTCACCTCCCAGTGATGGGATTCAGCCAGTTCGCACCACTTTGGCAGAACCAGTAGCTATTTTTTTTGTTGCTGAAGCCCAGAATAAACTTCCAGAAGTGGCATCCACACAGAGAACTGGTTGTTGGCACTGAGACATCCCCTGGGCAACAGTGTTGTTACTGGCAAATACTTTCAATCCAAAAGCACCGTTAGTTAGCTTTGTAGGTATTTTTGACACAAATACAGACAGAACAAAGATTAAAAAATAATGTAATCACTTTTTTCATATTTTTCATATTTTTCATATTTGACTTATTCAACTAAGCCCCTGGTGAGTTTTTGATCCCTGGTAGCAGATCTCCTTGTTTTTTTCTTCTATCTTCTCAAAAATAAATTTGTCCAATAAGAATAAGAATTTGTTGGAGCCTTGTCTCTTAACAAAGGTCAAGATAATCCATGTTCTCCAGTGTAACAATTATATACCTCTTTGAAAACTGGTAATCTGCAGCAGGAAGGCTTTATTCATATTTTCAAAATGTCCGGATTCTCTGTAATGAACTCTTACTGTTAATTCACTTTCATTTCTCTGAATCCTTTTACAACTTTAAACAAGTTTTTAGTTCATCAGTTCTGAAATTTCTGAGCAAAGAGGAGTATGTGGATGGGTAGGTGCATATGAGTATAATTTAGATATTCTGATCCTGTTTGTTGGGTTAATTCCTTTTCAGTATACTAGTACTGTGCTCTGCCAATCATCATCCCTAAGGTTTCAGTGATGCTTCCACATCAAATTTGTCTTTCTGAATTAAGATAATTCATTATTATTTTATTTCCCATATTCTGCATATCTATATAAAAATCTGATGTTCTTTAATATCACCTATTGGCCCTCTTGTTGTAGCAACATCATGACCTCCTATTTCTTTCTTTTGTTCTGCTTTGTTCTATAATGACTTTGGTTGCCCATTTAGCTCTTTTGTTCCGGTTTAATTTCTTCCTGATAAGACTGGAAAGGTGTCTGCCAAATACCTTCCTGGTTTTTTTTTTAAAGACATAACCATCTCTTCTCAGGAGTTCTTTGTGAAACTAAGACTATTGTGGTAGAATTCAATCTCTTGTTGGTCACGCCATCTGAATAGCCAGTTATTGATTCAAAGTTATCTCTTTTTGTGCCATTTCCCTTAATTGGGACTGTTCCCGTCTCCTTCATCTTTTGCCCTATGTCTCATGGTCTCCATATACTTTTTCCATTTCATGTCCATGGTATTCTTCCTCACATGGATCAAGAAGAAAACATATGGTTGTTTGTTGCTTTGGCTAGTCTTGGTAACCTCCTGTCACATCCTTAGATAGGCACCTGGAAGACAATACACCTCCTGCAATGTCGTATCAGTGTATTCACAACCATTTTGATTTCCCTCAGCAAGGAATCACCCACCACCACAACATGCTTTTCTTTATCATTAGTTTCTTCAGTCCATGGGGGCTTTCATTCAATTCATTCATATTTCAGATATGACCATGTGAAAGCATTTGCTCTTTGAAATAAGAATAGGAATTATCATAGGGCAAATTTTCCAATATTTACATTAAAATGAGGAGTTGAATGCTAACACGAGGCTGACACCCACATCTATCTTTGTGACAGGTATGACTCCCTTAAATACCTATGTGATTTCATAATAGTCATTTGAAGAAAAATAAATTAAAATTATATTTTAAAAAGGTGAATTAAAAATGGAGGGCATTAAGGGGTATGCTATCATGGATTTTGTCTTTACCAACAAATAAAAGTTTGAATATAATAAAATAAAAATGCATAGTTAAACTTCTTGATTTCAAAAAAGTTTACTTAAAAACTCAAAAACATGGATATTTGAATGGCTGGTTTCAATAAACCAGACATGTCAAACACAAGGCCCGGGGCCAGATCCGGCCCGTGAAGTGGTTTCATGTGGCCTGTGTAGCCATCCTGGAAACAGTGAGGGAATGGCCCCCACTGCCTTGGCCCTGGCCCAGAGACCCTCCTTCTGCCATAGACCCTCAGATCTGTCCCACTCCTGCCCAGGCCCCCATAGGCACCCTTGATGCGAACAATGTAGAGCTGGCCACACCCACCCAGTAGGCCATATGCACTCTAGCCACGCCCACTCAGTAGGCCACGCCTACCCTGACCATACCCACCCTGCTGCCTGAGGGCAACCGTAATGCTGATGTGGCCTCAATGAAATTGAGTTTGACACCCCTGCAATAAACTAATCGAAATAGTGAGGAATTTATTTATTCTTAAAGGAAAGATACTACAGTTGGCTGGGCCTTCTTGTAAGAGAAGTTAAGTATAAAGTATTATGCAACCATACCAGTGAGGAAAAAGCAGGGCTTTTTTTCTCATAGAATGCTCAGAACGGAGTTCCGGCACCTTGTAGGGTAGGCATGGCGGGTTGTATGACATGTGTGAGTTCTGACACCTTTTTCTTTTACAAAAAAAGCAGTGGGAAAAAGACATCCAAAAATACAATCTGAGTGGATATACAGAATAGATTCATGAAGGAGTTGAGATTAAAGACATTGCTTATTGGAATGGGAGGATAATCTAATTATCAAGATTGTTGACAAATCTTCAGCTCAGAAAGGTAGAAATTAAGTCAGAAAGGTGTAAAAATGAGCTAAGAAGAGCAAGAGAAGCAAAGTCCAGCAAGATTTTCTTCAAATATACTAACAGCAAGAAGAAAACAAATGAGTTAGTGACACCATTGCTTACTTCAAATGAAAACATCTTAACAGAGCACCGAGAGAAAGCAGAAAAATTCAACTCCTTTTTTTTTTTTTGCTTTTGTCTTAACAGCCAGAAGAAGGTGATACGATAGACCAGATGGTGAACAAATGGAACAGGGGAAAGTGCAAGTCAGTAAAAATGTGATAAGAAAAATTCTAAATAATTGGAATGTGTTCAAAACATTAGGTCCTGATGAAATATACATTGAAATAATGAAATGGCTAACTACCATTTCAGTCTGTCAACTAACCTTAAAAAGATCGTTGGAAAATTAGGAGATACCAGGAAATTGGAAAACAATAAATGTGATTCTCTTCTTCAAGAAAGGGGAAAAAAAATCTTAGTATGGAGCTTAATATAAATATATGGAAAGTTTTTAAGACATTTCTAGACAGCCAGATCTTGAAGTTGATTTAACTGATTTCTCAGTTGCACTAATGATGTTCCACTATTCTTTAATTCTCTGGTGATTTTTATTACTAGATATCATAATGCCAGAGAGATGATAAATCTGCCTTTTTTTTTTAATGAGATTACATTCCTCCAAAGAAGGAAGTACTCAGTGGGAAGTGCTTATAAACTCAAATCTTTCTTTGATTATCCAGACTGAATCAATAGACAAGTGTGCCTTCTATTAATTTTAGCTGATATAATAACTGTACTCCTTTCTGGAATAAATTAACTTTAAATCTTGTACACATGTTGGTAACCTCTAAGATTGCCCAAGGCAATGTAGTCCACATGAACCTGCCTTTTTGAGGAGTTCATGAACTTCAGCTGGGACAAAAAAGTAGGTCTTGGATAAAATTTAAGGTGACTATATACATATACATATATTATTAAAGCACTTCACTAGCTGTTTCCAAGCAAACGACATGGGATGATTATTGCTTTAAATTTGCATGGTCCAGGTATTTCAGAAAATGCCTCTTTCTAACTGCCATGCTTACTAAGATCACCTAAGTCAAGGGTGTCAAACTGCCAGCCTACGGGCCGGATGTGTCATCAGGAAACCATACCCACCCCAATGCTGGCAACGGAGAAAAAACTCCGATATGTCTTGTGATGTCATGTGACATCATGAGTTTGACATGTCTGATCTAAGTGATTCAACTACAATTGGTATAGGTTTGTCTGATGGTGACATGGAAACAAGCTTCCTTTGTAAAAACCTAGTTTTTTTTTAAAAAAAAATATTTAAAGTTTTAAATTTAATTTATTCCCCAAGGAGCTAAAAGGCCTAAGTTTTATTACCTTTAAAAAAATTATATAACTACATAGTTCTGAATTATTAGTTGTTGTTTTAATATTTTACTAATTTCTTTTTAATTGTTTTAAAGTCTGGATTTAAATTTGTTTTTATCATAACTGTAAAACAGATTACAGTGTTCTGTAGCATAATAAGGTATGTAAATATATAAAAGTTGGTTTTATAGATCATGGATTATATTTTCTTTATGTGAAGGACACAGAAAACAGAGAGCTGAGACAGGAAATGAAAGGAGAGGAGAGAAGTGAGTACTTCTCTTGTAGATAGCTATAATCTCCAAAATATGGAAGGTTGGACTTAGTTTGATATTTGGTCTTGTTGAGAAACTTTTAAAATCATATTTTACATTCCTTTTATTAATTCTAGTACGCTAAAATAGATGCTATTTCTTAAAGAATAGAAATGATTATTTTTTTTATCTTCCAAGATATTTTTACATAAATAAATGACTTACCAGCCAAGGCAAGGATATATTCTTGAAATCTTTTCCCTATTCTATTTGTGGCTGTACAATTGTAATGTCCAAAGTCAATTTCTGATGTGGGAGCAATCTTTGTAGAAAGGAGTGAGGGGAAGAAATAAAAAGAGAGGGAGAGAGAGAGAGAGAGAGAGAGAGAGAGAGAGAGAGAGAGAGAGAGAGAGAGAAGCATGAATCAGTCTGTATGTAAAACTGACAGATCTGAATCACTATACATATAATCTCTAAATATAATCCATAATATTTTTCATGTGACCAGCAGCACTGAAAATAATAGGGGGTTCATAATTAACCATTGTAATCCTCACTAGAATTGTTTGAATTGACTAGAGATGGGGGCCATAGATGTGATACAAAGCTTTAATCATGCATTTCCCAACTTTCTTTTTTTCCAATGTAGGAACTTTCATAGAAGAAGAAAAAAAAAAAGGGGGGGGGGAGGTTTGTATGAAGCCCTGTACTGATTTCCTGAAAACTGAAATTAACATGGAATACTATTCTTTAATCTTTTTTTCTTTCTAGAATAAAATATTTGATAAAGAAGTAAACAGTTTCACATTATCTCAAATAAATGATAACTGGTAAAATATATGCCTGATTTTTTAGTAAATAATATTAATATATTTAGGGTGATGGGGAGGACAGTATCTTGAACAAAGAAAATACTAAGTGGTGGGATTCAGCCACTTTGCACCACTTCGGCAGAACTGGTAGCTAATTTTTTGTTGCCTAGGCCCAGAATGGACTTCCAGAAGCGGCATCCACACAGAGAACCAGTTGTTCACATATTTGAAACCCACCACTGGTTATCACTGAAAGCTTACCTCTAATATCAATTTGTTTTCACTACCATGAGTCTTTAAATGAGTTGTATTTTCTACAGGTAAAACCAATTTTCCTCTTCTCCACTGAATGGATGCTGCTGGATTAGACATAACATCACAACTTATGTTGATAGGATTTCCTTCCCAAGAATAATAAATTGTTTGATTTGACACAAAGATTGGAGCATCTGCAACACATATTTATAAAAGCATATTATTGCTTTGTCTTAATTAAAATTACATTGATCAGTTTAATAAATATGTCAATTATTTAGATCAAAACATTGTTTTAGAAACTTATGCACATCCTTATAATATATGAAATATAACCAAACATTTCAATTATAATTGTTACTTTTATAATATAACAAAATTAATTAATTTCAGATGGACAAAATTCTATCTATAATGATGTCAAACTATTCAGATCAGAAATACTTTAACTGTGAAAACCATTAAAATGTAGAGCAATTAAAGTATTTAATTATGCACTTTCCAGAAAAAAAAATTCTGGGAGTAATTATTAATACATAAGAGCATCTATTTGCCTCAAACACACCAAAACCATGAAAAAGCAGGATGGTTTATTTTTATTTTTTTCAAGCATATATTTTCTATACCATATTTGTCTTTTATTTTATTAAATTATCAGAGGTTATGTAAGTATTTTGTTTATCTTCTCTGTGGTCAGTGACTGCTATTTTTATAGCATTTCTGATGCTGAATTTTTTCTAGTTTCAGATATAGACAGACAGATAGATAGATAGATAGATAGATAGATAGATAGATAGATAGATAGATAGATAGATAAACTTTATTGTCATTTTTTAGTGTGGGCATAATGGCACACATTAAAAATGGAATTTAGTTGCTTGCTCTCAAAGTGTACACATACATAATGTTGTGTAGTGAGTTCTTTGGAGGCAGTAAGTGAGATGAGAGGTTGCAAAAAGGAACATTGCTTTATTGAGGCAAACAGGAACAGAACTGAAACAGAGGCTTCTGCGCAGCTGCTTATATGGTTGGCCACTAGGCAGCAGCCAATAGGTTTAAAGGAACCCATTCCTGCCCCAAATCATCCAATGAACTTGGAGACAGCAAGTCTGGCTAGTCAGTGACCATTACACAGACACACCAATTGAGCAATCTTAAGCAGCATTCAGACACGTAAAATAGTTCAAGTAAAATCCCCCTAAAATGTACATATATTATTTAAGAATATAATCTTGTAAATATTGCAGTGCTTTATGCAACCTTTCAGAACGCCTGGGGGATCCAGGCAACTTCCGGTCTACCAGCTTGCCCACCAGGCTGGTAGACCTGGGTTCTTAGGTTCACATGAGTTGGATTGACTCGAGTCCCTTTGGCTGGCCATTCCTGGTCGGCCCAAGCCAAAGTTCAATGAGGTAGCTGTGTCAGCGAAGCTGTTGCCATGTTCAGGTTGAATTTCTCTATCAGGAGACCCATGTTGCACTCATGGACTTTGTCCATCTATGACCACCTCCCCATTGTACTGACTGCTTGAGTCCTCAGAATGTGTGAACTGCACTGTCTGAAGCAGGAAATATACTTAGAATATACATATAAGTAAATATAAGTACATGTATATGCACTTTCCACAAAAGTATATAACTACACACACACACATGCATGTGTGTGTGTGTGTGTGTGTATGTATACTTACATACTTAGAAATTTTGTGAATTATGGAACTGTTGATGATAAAAAAAATGAAATGAAAAATAAAATAAACAGAAGAATAAAGACAAAAGCAACCTAGAAAGAACATACACAAAGATGGAATACAGATCATGATTAATTTTCACTATCTAGTATGAGTTGAACTCATCCTAGAACCAAACCTTTTCAGTGCAAAATAGGGAGCCAACTATGATTACAATGTGTTTACAGTCAAGTCCCCCCCCAAAAAACAATGATAATGCTAAGTTTGCATTTGTTTATGTATTTTTAATGGCTGTTTGTAGGTTGGAAAAGCAATATAGAAACATTTTGAAATAATTATAACCCAGGCGAGTGTAGGGATTTGGGGATTTAAATTGAACAGAATAGACTCTCTCATACCTGTTATATCCAACTGTGGGCAAGACCTTTTAGATGACTTGTTAGGGGGATAGTGAAGTAAACAATACAGCAAAAAAAGCATTAATAATATTTCTACTGACTTTTCTCTATATATTTTTTTCCTCTATTCTACCTTCTAAAATTTGAAAAGAAAATGAAAGTACAAAACTATGTATTAACACCTCAAGTTGATCTTAATCCTGATGTAAGATATCTAAATATGCTTGAATCCAATAAATAAAGTAAAAGTCTTTGATTCAAATGTACTATACTGAAGCACCAACTTTAGCAACAAATTGAATTAGAATTTTGGCATATAAGACACTATTATGATGGTTAAATTGCAGTGTTGTCATGGCTTCTAATATGACAAGTAATTCAAAATGAGTAGAAAATAAGCAAGGTCAAAGCAGAAATAAACAGAATCATAGTTATAACAATCATACATCATACTATTTATTTCTAGGCCACAGACTGAGAAATAGGGGGAGGAAGGGAGGCAATAATGGTATCCTCACTCTTAATCAGAAGATGAAAACTGTATTTTGAACTAGCTATACTTTCAAACTATTCTCAATTCAGAGCATGAATTACTAAAATTAAACCATTCTGCCCAGGAAAATTAATAGCTAATAACTGTGAATATGATCATTTAGGTGGTTAAACCCAATCTAGAACACACTGAATATATATTCTTCTCATTTTGTTTGAATTCATTTCAGTTCATTACTGATCCCAGTCATCAAGTTAAAAAAGACTCTTATTTCAGTTCTATAAAATATGAAGGACAAAAGGGAGAGTAAAGCTATGTGGTCTAGTGATTAAGGCACTAGGGTAGAAAACTGGAGACCATGAGTTCAAGTCCCACCTTAGCCATGAAAGCCAGTATTCCATCTCAGTCCAATCCACCTCACAAGGTTGTTATTGTGGGGAAAATAGGAGGAAGATATGTTGAATGGGTTCACTGCCTTGAGTTGTTTGTAAATATACAGTAATAAAGTAGGGGTGCAAATAAATAAACAAGACTTTAAATGCTAGTCTACAGATACCAAACTTAGCATCATTTACTGAGCAGAATCATGGACCTGTCTCCAGCACTATGTTCTGGATTTGGTATCTTTCAAGGGAACAAAACCATGGAGAACAATCTATGGTTATGTAAAATAGCGTAAGAAGAAAATATACAGTAATACAAGAAGAAGAAAAAAATACCTTCAAAGGAAGAAGAACTGAAATTTAAAATGACACACTTTCCACCCACCCAAAATGCAACGCAATATGCAATGATGCATATTCAAATTTGCCAATATACTTTCTAAAATACAGAGGTCCAGGATGAGTACACTTGGAATGATCTGACCAGCATTGAATAGAAAGGAGCAACAGTTATTTTTTATTGATTTTGATACTATATTTCTGTCAACACAACAATGATTGCATTTGCTTTTTTTCCTTTAGATTATGTTTCAGTTATAATCTATGAAGACACTCAGATATTTTTCATTATACTGTTGCCATAAGGTTTCCCCCATCACTTGAATTTTCACAATCACTTAATTTTTGAAATTATTTGAGTGGTTTCTCCCACTTATTATACCTTATCAAAACTGCATTTTCCTACTCACCACCCTCTGTCTCAGTGTCAGTTATAAATATGATAACCATATTTTCTATGTCAGTTTAACCAAGAACCATGTCAGTTAAAATATGTTGAACAGCAGTGGATATCTAACAAAACCTTGGTGTGCAACCAAGACATCACTCCTGTTTAATGCAGAACCATTGATGCCATATTTGTTTAGCATAACTCTTCAACTAGCTGTATATCTATATGTTAGTAGAGTCATCATTTTGGCATTTTTTTCCACTACATTTTACTGAAGTTGTCACCAAGTGCTTGTTGAATATTGTGCATACTTCATTCCCATTGTTAATTAGTGACTCTATCAAAAAGCATCATATTTGCTTGACATAATTTAATTCTGATGAATTAATTCATGCTGGATTCTGCAAAACAACACATACTTTTCTAATGTTCTGAAATTGCAACCCAGTTTGATACTATATTTTGTCTAATATTAAATCAATTCACCAATCTGTAATTACTTTGACCCAATTTCCCCATTTTTGCAAACAAGAATATTTGCCTTCTAGCACTGGGTTCATTCATGATTTTTCAAAAAGTTTGGATAATACCTGCAAGCTCTTACTTTTTGCATTAATATTGACAAAAAGTGTCTGAGTGTTCTAAATAGCTCTCCCATTTTTTTCCAGTACTGTTTCACACTATTGTTTGTCTCCTTTGCTAGATTCAGTTTAAAGCCTGCAGATCAGGTTTTCAAGACGCCTTCCAAAACTATTATATAGTTCTTGTAAGATGTTGCCAGCCTTTTGCCAAGAGTTCAGTATTTTACTTGGATTATTTTATTATTTGTATGTATGATAAAATTTTTGTATTTATCTAAATATAATGTTTATAGTAGAATTGTCTAAATAATTTAAATGAAGAATTTCACAAAATGTGTTAACATTCTCAAATGTTAAAGTATCCTAATGGTTTGGAATGCTTCTACAACTTCATTGAACGATTGCCCTTGAAGTGAAGGGCAAAAGAGCTTTCAAAACAGCATAACTTTAATTCATGACGGAGTGCTTCACTTAAACAATAAGATTGGTGAAGCACACTTTTTTAAAAAAATGCTCCCCTTAATTAGACAACTTTGTCAACTAGAATATATTACTGCCCCAATATATGACTTGCATGAAACTTTTTATGTCTTTCTTTGTTTTTCCTCTTGAACTTTTTTGGTGAGCATTGGGTTGAAAGTCTTAATTTAATGTAACTTGCTTATGTCATTCTCAGTACTTTCAAAGGTTTTGAGTTTGTTTTTTTTTAAAAAAATTGCAGCCATATCATGTAATAGCTTCCATTAATAAAGTAGGCCACCAACCTTTAGAAAGATACATAGCTAGAGGTCCTTGATAATGATTGAGAAACTTCCTAAAATCAATTTTCTAACATATTAATACGAAGGCACTTTAAAACAGAATTACAAGAAGTGAATTAATTTCCCATTACCTTTTCCCTTTCATTCAAGACTTTGGTGCTGCTATAATGACCTGAACTTGTCTTGAAACACAAAGCCTAATTTAAAATTAAGTAGAAGAGCCAGCTTCTACTGGCTCTTCTGTCTGCTCTAAATATAGAAATTAAAGTAGATTATGTTTATGTATGAAAATGTGTGTATGTGTTTGTAATATCCAACTTTTGCCTTATATGTGTGCATGTTACATTTGAATTCACAAGTCTACTTTTGGCTTTTGGAATCCTAAGATATACGAAGAGTGCATATATCACTACAACAATAGGACATAAGAATTAAAAGCTGAAAACCAACAGGTACAGAACTCATGTTATAAAGAACTTTATTCACTTCATTAGACTCGTCAGATCTCAGGTAATATTGTTAGAAGTAGCTCCAATTATCTTAACAGAAATAGACATGTATAATTCAAATCTACAACTAGATTTGAATAAATAAATAAATTTAAAAAAAATAAAAAGAAAGAAAGAAAGAAAGAAGAAAGAAAGAAAGAAAGAAAGAAAGAAAGAAAGAAAGAAAGATTATCAGCAAAATATGTAGCAAATGCTAGTCATTTACATTTGCATTTAAATCTTACTGCTCAACATTTTCCAACAGGAAGCAGTTTTTCTTTATCTGTTATTCATGATGAGTAATGGCTGATAAATACAATTTTTATCATTACAGTGCAATCCCAGAAAGGAACTTTTATGTTCTGTCATATACATGTTTAGTTTTTCAGACTGATATTCTAGGTTTTGCAGCTTTTTCTCCAAATAATATGCCAGAATCAGTGATTGGAAAGATTTATTTGGGAAAAAGTCATGTACAGTTCCCTCACTCCCACTGACTTCTAAACAACAATAAGCTCTAGAAACTCAGAAAGCAATTTTGTTGGACAGGAATATGATAAATGTAAGAGCAATGATCCTAACTTATTGCTGCTGGGAAATATCCAAGCAAATAATGTGTTAAGAAGTCCTTGTTCCTTTACAAAGAAATATACAAACAAAGAAAAGGGATAGGAAAATTACAATTCATACAAAATGTGGTTATTTATGTCTGAATATACAGAGTTACAGTAGGGTATATAAGAGTATATTTGTGCATGTGTGAATAATAGTTTTAGGGGGGGAAAGTATGTCAAATATATACAGTATGTTTAAAGTAAATATATTTTTATGTAACCCTCTCCAATCCTGTACCACCAACACTTTAGTATGTACCGTTATTTGCTAATTAATAAGCAGATTGATTTGAATTCAGGGATACACACCAAATAGCCCACCAGCTATATGCTGTTTTCCTCCCACCTTTGCCTGATATATACAATGGTACTGAATTTTAGCAGCAAAAAGGATATATTTTAGTGGCACAACTTTTTTAAAAAAAATAGAGAACATCCATTCTTACTCCAATAATGTTTGCTCATTTGTTTTAAGCACAAAAACTTATTGAAACCAAATTTATCATGGCACTTTTGCTTTTGGTCACAGAACTGTTCAAATATAAGTCCCTAAATACATCTAGTCCTCGACTTACAACAGTTTGTTTAGTGACCAAAGTTACAACTGCATTGAAACATGTGACTTATGACTGTTTTTCACATTTACAACCACTTTGGCATTCCCGTGGCCATGTGATCAAAATTTAGATGCTTGTTGCAGTGTCTTGAGGTTATGTGATCTCCTTTTGTGATCTTCTGACAAAGTCAATGGGGAAGTCAGATTCACTTAACAACCATATTACTAATTTAACAATTGCAGTGATTCACTTAATAACTGTGGCAGGAAAGATCATAAAATGGGACAAAATTCACTTAACAAATATCTCACTAAAGAACAGAAATTTTTGGTTCAATTGTGATCATATGTCGAGGACTACTTGTACAACACAAACTGTAAAGTCCTTTCTTACTAGTATATTTAGAAGGGACAAACAAATCTAACTTACATTCAATATCAAGGTACATGCTCTTTTGATGCCCTCCAATTCTACTTGCAGCTTCACAGTCATATCTCCCCCAATCTGTCAGTTTCACATCTCTAATGTGTAGTGATGATCTTCCATGTTGTCCTCTAACTTCTATTCGACCATCTGGACTCTATTTGTAGAAAAAAGAATGTTAAGATTACAATTGTAGAATTGCTACATATGACTTCACAATACCTATTTTATAAATTCTTTGTAATACACACCTAATGCATAAAATAAGTATTAGTAAAAAGAAATCCTGTAGATACCAAAAAAAAAAAAAAAGGATTTGCCCATAGGACTTAAACTTCCCAAAAGTATTCAATCTTTTATGAACCTGAATATATGTACAATATGCCATTTGTTACATATTATGCTTATGACAATTTTGGTGGAATTGATTTTTACATGTGACACTTGAATATATTTATGCCATGTATCACAAATTCATATGGCCATCTACCAATATGCCCTACATGAAGCAATTAGAACAATTAATTATTTAAATATACTTTTATTACATGAATTAAAAATAATATTTTATTAAAGAATACTTTTCTGATTGTATATCATAGAATAATTGACATTATTTTGAAAAAGTTTGGTAAATTACAAGGCATTCACAATGTAATTGGTATATCTCGATACAGAGTCAGTACTGGACATTGTTAACAGAAATTGTTCTTTACATCTGAATGTAGCCACTATATATGGTTAGAAATCCACCACTACAAGAACTATTGTTTATATATCATTCCTTGGCATATTAAGGATAAATCTTTAACAAATTACAATTATAGAATTGATTGGCCCAACAGCAAAGTAAACTAGTTATTAATATATTATATCATTAAAAGCATAATCATTAAAATGATTTTTAAAAAACAAAAAACAAAATGGATGTTTATCAGCTTTGTAGACTGAAAGTATTTACCATGCAAGTGATTTAGTCAAGTCAATTCCATTACAGGCAGCCCTGACTTAATAACTTTAATTGGGATAGGCAACTCCATTGCTAAGCAAAATAGTCATTAAGTGAGAATTTATATAATCATGATAGACTTACAACCTAAGTCCGCTGTGGACAATAAGCGAAACATCATGTGATCCCAGCTTGGCACAATCAAGTTCCAAAATCTGTGGTTTATTTAGGTTTGAAATGAAACAAAACCCAGATATAGTAAACACTGTAAGGTTATTATTAATTGCCCTTTCTCTCCCCTTACGTTAGAAACCGCAGTGGAAACTGCAGTGGTCTACCCACTTCCCTATCATCCTAGCATCTTCTCTTGCTTCCCTGCCTTTCATTAGTGGTCAATGGTTTCTGTTTGTGTGTGTGTGTATGTGTTTTGCTAACCTTTAAACCATTTCTTTCCAGAACAAAATACCCTATTCTATTCTATGCACAGATTAAGTACCCTGTAAGATTCAAGCACAGACCAACTGAAACCTGGTAGTCAATGCACAAAACAGTTTGTGCACATAAAATTCTGAATATCCCTAGATAGAAAAAGACAAATATATAAATCTTTGATAGGTTGTCTACATAATAATAGTTAAATCTATTTTATAAGCACTGTAATTACAGTATAGAATCAGTTCTACAATTCATTATCTGCCCTCAGGTCAATGCCAACTCTTAGTAACTTACAATATTTCCAGAAAACCACATTACATATTTATAGCTCAAAGTTTCAGCAAACACACTTTATTATCATCTATGGCATATTAATACATTGTAGGCAATTATTATTTTGGTTTCTCTACACATTTTCTTAAAAATACAATACATGTAATATTAATTGTCAAGTAAGTTTAGATTCCGATCTTTAAGCATGGAAATTGGTGGCACTCTTTTACTGCAATGAATCAAATTTGTAAGAAAAAAAATCAATAAATTTCTACATAAGTGTATTCAAATTAAAAAATATTGGCAACCAAAAATCCCACTGCCCAATCCCTTATATTAATGGGCCTCTTTGCAAAAGAGCCTTGCTATTTGGCTTCTTCCATAGGAAGTTGCAATTATGGAATTTATTCATTTTATTAAAACATCTCATTCTGGAAGTATCCTTCCCTTTTATCATTGCACAGTTATCTTTTCTATAATGTCTATAATAATATCTATAAATAAATTTCCAAAATTGTTCTGTTTTTATACTTCCTATATTTCCCAAAAATATTAATGCATTATAAGAAAACATTATCTAGACAAAGTTATTTGTGCTCTCACAATAGTATTAGTGGGCCATCAAAGCATACAAATATATGGATTGCCTACCACTAATCAACAGCAAAGACATACATAAAATTCTTTCTTGATCTCTAGTGGTTTTCTGGATTTTACCACTTAGTATGGGTGGCAGAGAGAGATTAATAAATAACAAATAATATGTACATTTCCAAGAACAGAAAAGATAGACTCTAAGTTCTTTCAGTGTTTTAGTCAAAATTTGTGACCCCAATAAGAAAAGTCACTTCCTTCCAGTATGGTAAATTTAGTTTTTTTTTTATTTCAGGAATAACTTCAATTGAAAATACATTTTTACATTTTTTCACTTCTAGTCTATTGGAATATCCATAATTTTGTAACTCAGTCAAAGTGATGAATGTCCTTCCGCTATCATATATAGTTGTTCAGTAGGCAGATTTTTCATTTTGACTGCAACATAAGAATAGCTCAAAAACTAATTCCTTTTCCTTCTGCTTCGATATAATATTCTCTGCAGATTTCAGTGGATATTAATTGGATTCTTCTGGTAAATGTATTATATAGTCCACCAATAAGAATCTGAAGGAAACTATATTATTTCTATCCAAGAACACGATTCTTTCAACAGAAACAACATTTATTGTGTTTAATTTGCTCATGAGAAACATCAGGTAAAATATGCTAGTATTCAATTTTTACTTTTTTTAACTTTCTTTACTCATTTGTCATAACATTTTCAAATACACTTCTTTTGGCTTATATCTAGAGAATGCCATGTGTCACCAGCCATAATGACAGGAAATAAATTTTTATAATGTACAATACTGCCATTTCTCAAATGTCAGTTGCAAATCATAAGATTGGTAGCTTTGTGGTACTTATAACATCCACCAAATAAATATTCATTAACTAAAGTAAAATAATTTAATATCTAAAACATTGCTATTAAATATAGATGGTAGGAGAGCCAAAGCAATATGATGCCTTAGATAAAGAAATATACATTATTATCACTGCTATTATTTAGTTCAACCACTCTTTCCACAAGCAAATATCTCTGAAAGTCAAGTATATGCTACACTTACGCATTGAGGAGAATTTGTATCACTGGATTTCAAAATAAATTTAAATCCTTAACAGAGAATACTAACATTGTCTTTGTAACCTATCAATTTCTCAAGGAATACACTACTTGATGAATTAATATCCATGGGACAGATGAATAAATAAGTACTGTTACTTATAAGTCACTCAGGCTTCAATATCATACACAAGGACTTTCACCTTAAACAATGAGCTAGTTCTTCAGTAGCAGAAAAGCAATGAAAACAGAGAATGCTATCTGAACTGAAGGCATTATTAAAATTCCAGTGGTTGAAACAATTGGTCAAGATTTCCTAGGATGAAAAGCTACCTTTGATGAGTAAGGGCTGTTATTCACAACAGCCACTAATGTGGAGAAGCTGATGGAAGCTTCCTTCTGGGATATGGATGAAACATTCACAATATTCCCCACATTCTTCAGGTAAATGCATTCTATCCATGCACCTGTTGGAAACAGCAGAAAATTCCAGAGTATTGCCACGTGTATTATTGTCTACTGATTCAGTCATGTTTACTTCACCTTGTATTTGAAGCATGTGGCTATGTTTTCAATGGAACACCTTGAATCAAATCTATAAGTCACTTAATTTCTCACATAAATACAAATTATTGCAACATTTTATACTTTGCTAAGTGAGCTGGTATAATTTCCTGTCCATAGGTAAAACAATAATTTCTTGTAATCCATTTAAGAAATATCTGATATTAAATCATTACAAAAGGATTGTTTAATTTTTGTTGCTTTGGCTTTCTGTCCATCTTTATAACTAGCAGCTAATTCAAAGATTGGAAAATGAGGATGATTTTTTGGATGCACCAAAATTACTTAATAATTATCTGTTAGACACCAGTACAATAATACATTTTTAAGAATATAAGATATGATTTAAGAAATGGTAGCAATATGAGATATGATTAATTACTATTTTATGCTGGTGTTTTCATGCAATACATTTTGGTAGGTTATACAAAGAGGTGACACAGGGCATTGTACATACCAAAACCAATATTATTTCTTCTGTTCTTGTAAGAGCCAGGATTGGTGAACCTGTAATTATAGGAAGGTAAAAAAAAAGGGGGGGGGAAATGAAGCTAGGGGACACTTAAATAGTTGTAATAATAAATTAGCCTAGAAACAAATTTGTTTAGAAATGTTTGGATAATATAAACTATCAATATAATTTCTCTTGAGTAATGACTAGCCAAAAACAATATTAAAAAATGCTGTTATTCTATTTAAATTTGTAAATTTCAGCCAGAAGGGGAAAAAATGAAATTATTTCAGGTCATTACCTGAATCAGTGGGACACACCATTCCTCCACTATATTTTTATTTTTTTATTTTAATCCCATTTATATCCCGCCCTTCTCCGAAGACTCAGGGCGGCTTACAATCTAAGCACAAATCAAATGTGCTTAGCAATAGCCTTCATTCTATGTATATGCCTGCTTATTAGGGCTTTCGCCCCCCCCCCCCAAGCGGCATTATTACAAAGTCAGCTTATTGCCCCCAACAATCTGGGTTCTCATTTTACCTACCTCGGAAGGATGGAAGGCTGAGTCAACCTTGAGCCTGGTGGGAATCGTACCTGCACTAATTGCAGGTAGCTGGTGTTACTTAAGGAGGCATTAGCCCACTGCTCCACCAAGGCTCTTATTAAGAAGAATATATAGAAGTTATATACTATAACGTTGTACAGGTGAAACTCAAAAAATTAGAATATCATGCAAAAGTTGATTTATTTCAGTAATGCAACTTAAAAGGGGAAACTAATATATGAGATAGACTCATTACATGCAAAGCAAGATAGTTCAAGCCGTGATTTGTCATAATTGTGATGATTATGGCGTACAGCTCATGAAAACCCCAAATCCACAATCTCAGAAAATTAGAATATTGTGAAAAGGTGCAATATTCTAGGCTCAGTGTCCCACTCTAATCAGCTAATTAAGCCATAACACCTGCAAAGGGTACCTGAGCCTTTAAATGGTCTCTCAGTCTGGTTCAGTAGGAATCACAATCATGGGGAAGACAGCTGACGTGACAGTTGTGCAGAAAACCGTCATTGACACCCTCCATAAGGAGGGAAAGCCTCAAAAGGTAATTGCAAAAGAAGTTGGATGTTCCCAAAGTGCTGTATCAAAGCACATTAATAGAAAGTTATGTGGAAGGGAAAAGTGTGAAAGAAAAAGGTGCTCAAGCAGCAGGGATGACAGCAGCCTGGAGAAGATTGTCAGGAAAAGGCCATTCAAAAGTGTTGGGGACTTTCACAAGGAGTGGACTGAGGCTGGAGTCAGTGCATCAAGAGCCACCACACAAAGACGGATCCTGGACATGGGCTTCAAATGTCGTATTCCTCTTGTCAAGCCTCTCCTGAACAACAAACAACGTCAGAAGCGTCTTACCTGGGCTAAAGAAAAACAGACCTGGTCTGTTGCTCAGTGGTCCAAAGTCCTCTTTTCTGATGAGAGCAACTTTTGCATCTCATTTGGAAACCAAGGACCCAGAGTCTGGAGGAAGAATGGAGAGGCACACGCTGCAAGATGCTTGAAGTCCAGTGTGAAGTTTCCACTGTCTGTGTTGATTTAGGAAGCTATGTCATCTGCTGGTGTTGGTCCACTGTGCTTCATTAAGTCCAGGGTCAATGCAGCCATCTACCAGGAGATTTTGGAGCACTTCATGCTTCCTTCCACAGACGAGCTTTATGGGGATGCTAACTTCATTTTCCAGCAGGATTTGGCACCTACCCATAATGCCAAAAGCACCAAAACTGGTTCAATGACTGTGGGATTACTGTGCTTGATTGGCCAGCAAACTTGCCTGACCTGAACCCCATAGAGAATCTATGGGGCATTGCCAAGAGAAAGATGAGAGACATGAGACCGAACAATGCAGAAGAGCTGAAGGCCACTATTGAAGCATCCTGGTCTTCCATAACCTCAGCAGTGCCACAGGTTGATAGCTTCCATGCCACGCCGCATTGAGGCAGTAATTGCTGCAAAAGGGGCCCAAACCAAGTACTGAGTACATATGCATGCTTATACTTTTCAGAGGTCCGATATTATTCTATGTACATTCCTTGTTTTACTGATTGCATGTAATATTCTATGTGGATTTGGGATTTTCATGAGGTGTACGCCATAATCATCACAATTATGACAAATCATGGCTTGAACTATCTTGCTTTGCATGTAATGAGTCTATCTCATATATTAGTTTCCCCTTTTAAGTTGCATTACTGAAATAAATGAACTTTTTCATGATATTCAAATTTTTCGAGTTTCACATGTATATAAGAATCCATTATATTTTAGCTTTGGGAGAAAAAATAAAACAGAAACCCATTCTGCTCTTCATTTTCCCTTCTCTTAGCTTAGCATTTTCGTAATATCACAAGTAATGATTTTCAATCACTCCTGACAGCGCTCTTTTATCCATTGTTATGATTCTAATTTTGAATTTTTTAAAGTTTCATAGGCAGATATTTGTACTGAATGAATACTATATAACCTCTATATTTATATTATCAAAATGTCTCTAAGAAAACTATATTTAACTTTTTACAACCTCACAATGTTGCATTGCACATTATCATCATGGTTTCATTTTCCCCCTTAATCCTTAAGCAACTCACACCATGGTTCTTTCAAATTCATATGTAGCATTAAAATATTTTCAGCAAGTTTATTTTTGCCTTACATATTTGAGCAGTGTTATTGTTGGGATCAATAAATGTAATGTATAGAAGCTGTCAAAAGAACCAGGAAAATGAAGAATTTCTACAGACAAATAAAAAAATAACTCAATATTTTTTCAGCATATTCTTTATAGATATAACAGAAGAACAAAGTGCTTCTTAAAACTGTATACTAATTTGAAGTGTGAGGGAGCAGTTTAGTGTAGTCATTAAGGGTATTGGAACTCTATTTTATTATCATGGGTGTTACGTCGTGGGCTCTGGTGAGCAGGAATGAAGACACATAGCTGAGTACAGAGAAACTCATTTTTTTATTCAAGCTGGAACTGTACTAGGACTTGGGGCGCACCCCGCCACAATATATAGCCAAACCCTATGATAGCAACCAATCAGACTGAACCTGTGCTTGCCGCCCAAGGTTGACCAATTGCAGGACTGGAGACATCCTGTCTGGGTTGCTGGAGAGTCGTTAGCTCTCCAGCAACGCTCGTGGTGTGGTACCAAAAGCCCAGTACATAACACCCCTCCCTCCTAAGATCAGCCTATAACCCCCTTAATAAACTTGACAATAGTCAAGACTTATGAATCACTCCAACAACCAAAATACATAATAACAAAATAATAATAAAAAAAATAATGCTTGTTAATTCAAGGTGGCTAGAATGACATTATGCGACTTTTACAGACGTGCCTTGTAGTATGGACTACAATAAGATTAAACAATGGCTAAATGGCTACTCAATGCAGTAAGGACTACAAAGAGATGAAACAACGTCTCAATGAACATGCTTGCCAGCAGTTACAAATTGCCCCAATTTCTGTAGGTAGCGGTACAATTGTCACAACATTATACATCACTTTATTTTACAATATAGTCTGTAAGATGTGCTGGGGGTTTGTGTGGCCTGGAGGAACGCCTTGGAGTTCCACTCTCTTTGTGGTCTACCAGCTTACCCGGTGGGCTGGGTGGACCCATGTCCCCTTGTGTTCCATCGTCCAGGGGAATTGAAATGCTCTGGCTGACCTCACCAGGTTGGTCCACCCCAGAGTCAGTCTGTTCTGCAGAGTAGGCACAGCGGTTGCTGAGATTCGGCTGGTTCGCCTGGTCAGGGGTCCCATGTTGTACTTCCAAGCTTCCTTGTTCTTCCTCGGAATCAACTTCAGCTGAGAAGGGAAAACCCTGGTGGTTCTGGTGTGGACTGGCTTGGGTGCCTGTTTGAGGACTTCACGAGGGACTTATGCCATAGTCCTCACTTAGTGACTGATCTGGAAACCTCTTCCTAAGTTGGTCAATGTGTCTTCTGACCAGTCGCCCTCCCTCCAACCCCACTTCATAAGATAGGGGTCTGGATGCCTTGGTCACCTGACCAGGAACCCCCAAATTTCCAGGCCCATAGTTTCTGGCCCAAACCCAATCACCCATTTGCAGCCCCCTCAGGGGTTTTGGTCTAGAGGCTTCGGATGCCACTCTGTCTGGATGCAACCTGTCCAGTTTATTTTATTTATTTATTTATTTATTCAATTTATATACCGCCCTTCTCCCATAGGACTCAGGGTGGTTCACAAGGTTTTTAAAAACAATACAGCAATTACAAAACTTAAAATCAATTAAAAAGGTTATATAGACCTTGCAATAAAACCCCAGTTAAAATACAGTTAAAATCCCAATTAATATTCTCAGACCAGGCCAGAGAGCTCAAAGAGCCAGGTCTTCAGGTCCCGGCGGAATGAACAAAGGTCAGGGGCAATCCTAAGATCTACAGGCAGCTGATTCCAAAGGGCAGGCGCACCCACAGAGAAGGCCCTCCCCCTGGGTATTTTTCCGCTGGCAATCCTTTACCGGCGGTACCCTGAGAAGACCCTCCCTGTGGGAGCACACAGGACGAAGGGAGCTTGATGCCGGCAGCAGGTGTTCCCTCAGATATCCTGGACCCAAGCCATTTAGGTCTTTATAGGTCATCACCAGCACCTTGAATCTTAGTAATTAAAGTTTAGTAATTAAATGCCTTCCCCAATGATATTCAGCAGGACTTTTACCTGTAGCCATGCAGGGTGTAGAATGCTGACAGAGCAAAAAATCTGCCAGTCTATGATGCCAGTCACCTGTGATAATGCGCTTGAGTACCTCCTTTGTTGTCCTCACCATGCATTCGGCTTGTCCATTTAAAGAAAAATGAAATGGTGCAGACGTAGCATGTCTGATGAGGTTAGCTCTAAGAAAAGCCTGAAACTCAGCAGCAGTGAATTCAGCCCCATTATCAGAAACCAAAACATCGGGCAACCCATGTGTTGCAAAGAGTTTTCTCAGCACCTGGATGGTCCTAGCAGTAGTCATATTAGGGACTGGAACTACTTCCAGCCATTTTGAGTGGCTATGCACTACTACCATGAAAAGCTGTCCTTGAAAAGGCCCAGCATAGTCTATATGAATCCTGGACCAGGGAGTATGTGTTTCTTCCCACCTGTGAACTGGGGCCTGAGGCATTTCAGGCCTAGATTGCTGGCAGGTATAGCAACATGAACTTGATCTTCTGCAGCCTTATCCAGGCCAGGCCACCAAAGGTAGCTTCTAGCTAAGGCTTTCAATTGCACAATACCTGGATGGCCTTCATGTTAAGATTGTAAGACTCTGTCCCTCAATGAAGTGGGGATAATGACTCTGTTGCCCCATAAAATGCAGTCCTTGTGTGCAGACAACTCATGTCTCCTGACAAAATAACTTTGAAATTCAGAGCCTGGACTTTTTTCCAACCAGCCCGTGTATACCCATGACAGTACTCTGCTCAGAATTTTATCTGTGGCAGTTTCAGCAGCAATATCCCCTGCATGGAGGGGAAACTCAGGTAAGTCCTGAATGGACAATATTTGGATCAGGATCCATTAGTGGCAGTGGTAGTCTGCTGAGACCATCTGCATGATGAGACCCGAATACTACATTTGTTTTTCTTTAATGTGAGGCCCGCATCACGAAGCCTTTGCAAAACAGTCCTGAGCCTATTGGTCAACACTTCTGGGGATTGCCCGGCAATGAGAACATCATCAAAATAGGGGCAGACACCCTGAATACCCTTAAGTGTGTGTTCCATAATCCCTTGGAAAATACCCGGTGCAACACTGACTCCAAACTGCAAGCGTTTGACTTTGAATGCCCCTCTGTGAGTTACTATTGTTTGAGCCATGGCTGTGGCCTCATCAACTGGCAATTGCTGATACGCCTGCGCTAAATCAAGTTTAGCAAAAATGGTGCCCCCTTGCAAGGAGGCTAGAATATGGTTGACTACAGGGACCGGGTATGCATGTTGATTGAGGGCCTTATTTAATGTGCATTTATAGTCTGCACAAATGCGAACTTCCCCGTTGGACTTTAGTGGGGTGACAATAGGAGTTTCCCACTCCCCCCGATAGGCTGTAATATGCCCTGTTCTACTAACTTATCGATTTTGGAATCGATTTTGTGTTTTAGGGCAAAGAGGACTCTGCAAGGCTTAACCTTAATCGGTACAACGTTAGGATCTAATTTAAAAGAAATTGGTGGGCCAGTATAAGTTCCCAGTTTTGACTCAAAAACATCTGCGAATTCCTTGCAAACAGTCATGAGGTCTGCTGTCTGTGTCTGGTTAATGCCTGTAATTTGAATGCCCAAAGCCTCAAACCAATCAAGTCCAATTAGACTTGTTCTTTGGCCCTCTACTACTCTGACATCCAGGTGCCCCCAAAACTCTTTAAATTTTACCAATAAGGTGGCTTCACCCTTAACTTTAATGTGAGCATTCTGAAAATCTGTTAAAATAATATCTGAGGACCTTAGTTTAGCCCAATGGTTACTGCGTCTGCACACAAAGTTTGAATGTGTCATGCGAAGTGATCGATACCGCTGAGCCAGAGTCCAACTCCATCTTACATGGAACTCCTTGTAGCTCTACCGAGAGCTTGACTTTAGGCTTAAGGGGGCGATGAGCCCCGGTGCGGCAAATGCTTCTCCGGCTTCTGAAGAATCCCACACTAACTAGACCCTGGGCTCCATTATCTCTCCTAGTCAGTTCCTCCAACTGGTGTTTGGGTGGCCTGTCTCTCTGGCAGGCTCTGCACACCACCGCAATATGGCCGGTCCTTCCGCAAGCTCTACATGTGGTCAAACGAAATCTGCAATTGGCACGGAAATGTTGCCTCCGCACCCCTTACATCTAGGTAAGAGAACTGCCTTGTGATCGTTCTCTCATTGGTGGTTGCCACAGTTTTGTGCATTTGGCTGCCTTTGGAGCTTGTTTATTTTGGGTTCTTTGTCTTCTGACGATTCTCCAATGCATTTGGTGACCTCGAGATGGACAGAATTTTCTACTTTTGAAAATTTGGTGGGCTGCACTGTTTGCACTGCACCTCCAGCTGCTTCGTCAGCCTTGACCTTGTCCTGTGCTTCGGTGAATGTGAGATTGGGTCTGGCAAACAGTCTCTGATGTAGGGTTCTGCCTCTAAGGCCACAGACGAGTCGGTCTCTCAGTCATTCCTTTAAATTCGAGAACTTGCAAAGGCGTGCGGCCTGCCTTAGGCCCACAATAAACTCTGAAGCTGTCTCTCTGGGAAGCTGCATTCTTTGATCAAATTTAAAACGCCTTGCCATCTCTGACATCTTGGGCTGAACATGCCCAGTCAGCTTCTTCTTAAGGACTGCAAATGATACCGCTTCAATGGGCGTTGGCGCAAAAAGATTTTCCACTAGGTCGAAAGTCGCTGGCCCACACATGCACAGCAATGTGGCAGCTTTTAGGCCTTCCTCTACAATCTGGTTTGCTCATAGATAGTTCTCCACTTGCGAGAGGTAAGACAGCCATTCTTCTGGATGCTTAACATTGAACTCTCTGAGTTTGTTGACCTTCAGCATCTTTCCTCAATTCCTGCATTCTTGGATCCTGCTTCTTGGCCTCAGGGAATGCGTCCACTAAGCACACGGCCGCTAGTGTAGCTTTACTAGCTGGCCTAGAGGGGGCGGGAAAGATGCCTCTTCCCTCCAGCATGTAATGCCGACCCCCCGTGAACTTAAGCCCTTTAGGCAGTGAAGCAGGATCCCACCTTCATTGCTACTGTTATGTCATGGGCTCTGGTGAGCAGGAATGAAGACACACAGCTGAGTACAGAGAAACTCATTCTTTTATTCAAGCTGGAACTGTACTAGGACTTGGGGCGCAACCCGCCACAATATATAGCCAAACCCTATGGTAGCAACCAATCAGATTGAACCTGTGCTTGCAACCTGAGGTTGACCAATTGCAGGACCGGAGACATCCTGCAAGGCACGTGGTGTGGTACCAAAAGCCCAGTACATAACAATGGGTATAATTGAAAATCTTGAAAATAAGACAAAATTTCTCTTTCTATTCTCTTATATGAAAGAGAATCAAGCAGGGCAATCTTGTATTTTTCCATATCCTCTTATTTATCAGAGTCTAGCTGATATTTGTGTAGCAGTCTTGGCATTTCTTCTTCAAGGTTATCTACATATTCCTGTATAACTCTATATATTCCAAATGTGCCAGTTGACCCAACATATTCCATAACTGCTTAATATTTGATATTTTAGGGCTTAGTGTTTTCATGGCTGCTTAGACAATTACTTTTCTATATTCTACTCTGTCCCATCCAGGCCATAATTGCTCATGTAAAATGCTGAATGGGTGAGTGATTTAAACCCAAACTCTCTCAATTTAGTTTAATGGCTTGGATGTAACATTATGTTAATGGTATGCCTCATAAAATGAATAAGATAACTCCTTCTCAGTCATTTCAAGCCAGTAGCTACTCTCCAGCTGGTGAGGGAGAAAAATAGAATGAGGTTACATACACTACTGAAGCTTAGACACATTACTGAAATCTTGGATAGAGATGAAGAAGTAATAGCTCTCTTCCCAAGTGATGATTAGACAGTGCTTAGAGATATTATATTGGTAACTTTATAGAACATTGGCAAAATTATTTACTATTTAAAACAATAACATATTTCCACCATTATATCACTACTGAAATATCCCAAAGAACAGAAAAAGGTGACGAAGAAGGTATTAAAAACCTACAGAACAATTAATGATTTTAATTCTATACAAACTTGTCAAAACTAAGTGAAAACATTGGACCTTGTCCAACTAAGAGAATGAGCTCATTTCTGGAATGGATTTGGCATTATAGATCATATACAAAGGATTCAGCATATTATTGAACATTGCACTGAATATCAATTGTCACTTTGCCTGGCTTTCATTAATTTTCAAAAAGCTTTGACTCTGCTAAATTGAACATTATAGCTGAAGCTCTAAATTTTAAGCGTGAAAGAATCATAGATCAGTCTCCTGGAATTAACATACAGAAATGTTACAGCTACTACACACATAAATGAAAACATTGCCACCATTAGTAAATAAATTCAACATGATCATTAAATTTATCAAAACTATTATCAGCTAGTTTGCAGAGATATTCAAACAGCTGAACTGGTCCAAAGTAGTAATAAAGATTAACCAATTATGTGTGTCCAGCAATATTGTTCTTTACTCCAACAAATTGGAAACTTTCAAAGATGAATAATCTTCAAGGATATAGAAAAATGACAATGACAAGTTTTCAGGCTTGAAAATGAACTTAAAGAAGAAACAAGTCATGTCTATAACTACACCCAATCTTTGCCAAAAAAAAAAAAAAAATCATACCAGAAAAAGTAAAGAAGCTACACTACACCTAACCCGCATTAAATGATTATCATGGAGACTAATAACATTCTGAATGTAATTTACAAATTATTAATCAAGCAACATATAAAAATAATTTGGATTTCCTAGTGAATTAATTTTAATGCAATACCAAGCAAAAAACAAAGTAATGAAAACAATAAAAGTAAATTAATAAACTTAATAAAACATAATACTAAATAAACATCATCACAGTCTTTTTCCTCTAACCACCACCTGTGTAGTCAGGTTATGGTCTAATTGTTTATATGGTAAATATGTATGCTATGAATGAACAATGTGGTGGCCTAGTGGTGAAAATGCTTGCCTCCCACTCAGAAAGTTAAAAGTTCAATCCTAAATAGTGGCAGATGTTTCTCTCCTAGGGTGCAAAGAAAAAAAAATCTGCTGCGAACTCTATGTGACATCAGAAAGGACATCTGGCCAGTAAATTCTCAGCTCTATCCAGTTGCTCCAACTCTACCCTAAATTAAGGTATTACAGGATTGTAAAAAGGGAGTTTTATATATGTTATGAATTACCTGTGAAACAAACAAAACAACCACAAAATCACCTTATAGTAAAACTGAAATTGCTCTGTCTTCCAAAACTGAAAGATGAAGATTTCAGACAACATTGAATGCCCATCTAAATGACTAGAGTTTTTTTAAATAAATAAATAAAAATGAAGAATTGAAATAAAACTGTTTTGAGGGAATTGGAGTGCGATATGACAAATACCCTGAGGGAAGCATCTAAATCTAAAACAGTTGCTCATATGAAGCCTTTTCATAAACATTAACATTTATAATAACTCCACTATCAGTTTAGCACCTAAGGGAAAGATGAATTCAAATCTACAATAGCTATACAAACAATTCTTCCAGGGTATACCAAGTACATCACCAGATTATAGAAAACTCAACACTGATCATTGAGTAAAAAATGAAAGTGGAAAAAAAATGGATTGCACCTTCAAGAAAACAAAGATAATGACAATTGCAGAGAAAACACAGGTCAGGGTGTAGATTGAAACATTGGAACAGTAAAGGAATTTACCTTCCTTGTTTCTAAAATTGATCAGAAAGCACATAACACTTGGAAGAACTACAATGTCTGGCATGAATAACATCTGAAGAGTAAAGTTATCAGCCTCCCAACCAAATGCATATTAGTCAACAATAATCCAATTGCTACTTATGGCTGTGAAACTTAGAATCTGAAAAAGGCAGACCAGAGAAGGGTGGACATCTTTAAATTGTGGTGCTGGAGACAACTATTATGAATTTCATGGACTGCAAAAGTCACCAACCAAGAAGTCCTAGACCAAGCCTCACTCAAAATATCACTCAAAGCCAATATTGTCAAGCAAAGTCTGTCATGCTTTGGCCATGTCAAGTGAGCCAAGTCACTCAAAAAGTCAATCATGTTGGGAGTGATCAGCAGAAAAAGGAGAAAGGGACACCCTAGCACCTTTAGCTTGATACTATAAAGAATGGCACAGGGGTGACCATGGAGGATCTGAAGGAGGCCATATGAGATAGAGGGGCATGGAAAGTGCTGATTCATTGAGTGGCCAAGGGCCAGACACAATTGAATGGCTAGCAATGAAATATTGATCAAATGTTGAATGATCCACCTTCCCATGCACACACAAATACACACTATTACCTTTGCATTCTTCCCAAAGATATATTAACACAAATAATTTTGCATTACCTATTAATGCATAACTGAGCAAATAGTTGGAAATGTCTAGCTGTTTAACACTATTATTGTGAAAACAATGACTGCATGTTGACCACTGAATGTAGAGAGATAGGCCGAATTGTTTTTATTTAAAAGGGCTGGGAAAAACTGCATCTCCCTGTGTATGTTTTCCTTTTAAAGTTCATGATCAATAAAATCTTCACATAACGCTTTTCCAGATCTCATGTAAATGTGATCTTTAATTTCTAGTTTAGGTACAGGAGATCTTGTCATCAAAGCTTACTGTAAAATTAGTTTGCAAACAATTTTTAACAGGACTCTGCTGAATTTTGACCTGCAAGCTATAGTCCTTTAGTAAAACAAACAAACAAACAAACAAACAAAGAAACAAACCAAGAAAACTATTTGCCAAAGTCCTATACAATTATTTCATTCAGTGGATTGCAATAATAATAAAATATTATTCCATTGTTTAAAAAAGTTTTATAACATTTGTTGATGCTTGGAAGGAATAAAGGCAAGCAGGTGAAGAAGTTTCACAAAATAATTTAAACAGTTTCAGTGGAAACTCCACTAAAGCAAAACTTCAATTTATTGCATATTGACTACACTTGGCAGCATAAAGTTTGTGTAAAAGATTTTGAAGTGACCTGGAAATGCCCTAGTATTACCTGTTCAGCTGAAACACCTGAAAATTTGTGTCAGAGGTTCTGATTGAAAATTTATATAGAAGTATTTATATGATTAAATAAATGTTGACTTGTTTAGGTTTCATTGATTTGTGTCAGTACCATCCACAAAATCCCAAACCTTCTGTTATTTTTGTCAGCCAGTTTTTCATTAGCTAATATGTCTTAGAAATTTATTTGTAATGATAAGAAAATTATGGACACAATGTGGTTTTTATATTTACCTATCTAGTCGCTAGATTTTAGTATGAATGCTTTGTATTTCCTAATTAATCTGCATTCTCTATGGCTTTTCATTTTTCTAAAAAAAAAACAGATTATGTCAAAGCAACAAAGAAATGAAGAAGAAATATATGCCAATGTGCAGAGTGGTTTCAGAATGATGAGAGATTAAATATAAAAGCAACAACATCAACAGTAATTTCTCCTGTGAATTCCAATAATAGAAATCAAAATGCCAACAAAGAAATGTGAACAAAATTCTCAAATATCCTGAGGGTAAGATAGAAAACAGCCATTTTGCAGGGCAAAATTAACATTAACTCCTGCACAGAAAATAATTGAAGGAAGAATATTCTCCTTAATCTGAATTATTTTGTTTCCTGCAGCCTGGGAAGGCAGAATTTTCATACTTATATATGAATATTTCATTCATAAAATAGTTTATCTAAATGAAATTATATTTACATTTTGAATAAATACCATACTGATTATTGTAGCAGTTGCATACATTAATTTACCTTGTCACCTTCAGAAAACGTTATTCCATCAACAGCTCTTTTCCAAGTAATTTCAGGAACTGGTTCTCCTTCTGCTTCACATATCAGAGTGGCTTGACCATTTTCAAAGGTTGTTTCATTTTTAAGTTGTATTATTTGAGGCTGTACTGTTAGAAATACAAATTATATTACTTGTTCTTGATATCAAACGCTACATACAACACCATGTAATTCTCGATACACACATTTGTTTTACTCCTATTGCTTATCTGTATTGTAGCATTATTCTACTTTTGCTAGAGGTTTTCTAGTCTAGAAAGTTAAAAAATGAAATACATGTCTATTTTTGGTGCACATGGGTAAACTCAATTTAGTTTCATATACTTAATGAAAATAACATTGATTGTATAAAATAATGGCTCTATTCAATCTCTCTTGTTTTTTTCTGTTCTTTTCTTTCTCACTGTACTATGATCCTTTTTAAAATAGACTGGACATTATGAAGCTTACTCCTGCAATTGCAAGATATGTTTTTCTTCTTCTCTGTTCCCCAGTTCCTTTGCTGTACTTAACAATCTATGTCTAACCCTTGCAGATATCTCCAGCAGCTGGTTTTATGAAAGAGAATTTTTAGTATTTAATGTTGTCACAATATTTTTCCTTTTCAATTTTTCTTATGAGTTCACTAATGAGAAGTCCTTGGTACTCTCTGAGTTTGGTTGTTTTCTTACAGATGTCAAGTTCAGAGAAGACCAAGGACCCTTCATTTCAACTCTGAAGTACAAATATTTCTTCTTAATTGGAATTCACTTATATCTCTAAAAGTAGTAAAATGGCTTAATTTGGTGGAGCAGTGGGCTAATGTCTCCTTACATAACACCAGCTGCCTGCAATTAGTGCAGGTTCGAGTCCCACCAGGCTCAAGGTTGACTCAGCCTTCCATCCTTCCGAGGTAGGTAAAATGAGGACCCAGATTGTTGGGGGCAATAAGCTAACTTTGTAATAATGCCGCTTGGGGGAGGGGAAAAGCTCTAATAATAAGCAGGCATATACATAGAATGAAGGCTATTGCTAAGCACATTGATTTGTGCTTAGATTGTAAGCCACCCTGAGTCTTCAGAGAAGGGCGGGATATAAATGGGAATAAAATAAAATAAAATAAAATAAAATAAAATAAAATAAAATAAAATAAAATAAAATAAAATAAAAACCATCAACATATGTAGAATGTGCTGCAGAATACTCTATTATTTTTTAGAGTCTTTGACAGGGGTGTCAAACTGCCGTCCCACAGACTGGATGCATCATAGTGAAACCGCGCCCACCCCATTGCTGGCAATGGAAAAAAAATCTCAATATGCTGTGACACATCATATGACATCGCGAGTTTGACACCCCTGCTTTAAGATAATTTCAGAATTCCCAAATTTATGGAGACAATTGGAAAGACATGATGGTAAAAACTACTGCTTTAAAATTTTCAAGGTTGAATGTATAAGAAACTACAGAGATAAGCAAAAACAACTTTATAAAAGTATGTAGAAACCATTAAGGGAAAATAAAAAATCTCCTGGAAAAGAGGAAAAAATCTAATTATTTTGAGTCCTTTTGGTATAAGAAGACAAAGAACCATTATACAAATAGAGAGGGTAAAACAATTTTAAAGTCCTGAGAAGGAATATAAATATATTTTTTTAAAATATCAACATGACCTGACTATCATCTATCATTGTTTAGTCTATATTTCCCATTGGAATCTTTCATCTTTTCTCAGACTGATTTTTTAAATTATTATTTAGAGTTCCTCCTCTGTATAAAAGAACAGAATTTTGTTATGGGCCCAGGTAGACTGGACAGAAGAACTTATAATTTTTCAGTATACTTTCATCATTATCTATAAGGCAGCAATGAGTATTATATTTAAAAAAATAATAAAATTTTTAATCTGTACTAAAATGAAAAATATTTTTCCCAGCACTTTTCCCGCTTTTTTTCAAAAGGTCTGATTTTTTAAAAAATGAATGAAAATTAGTAACAATTTGGGATTAGATGGCTTTCCCATGTAAGAAAATGAGACACCTCTGTATTTATTTCAGAATCAATTAAACATTTCTAAGAATTAGACATTCAATAAATTTCAAAGATAGCCAAACCAAACAAAACTTACCAAAAACTTGCATGAAAGTCTGATTTGTCACTCTTCCTGCTTTATTTCTTGCTTCACAAATATAAGGACCAGAATCAATATTTTTTATATCTTTTATTGTTAGTTCCATATTCCTTCCTCTTAATGTATATTTATCGCTTTCCTCAATACGTTTGCCCTTCCTATCGAAAGACATATAAATGCAATGGTTTTTTTTCATAAGCTAGATGAACACTATAAAATTTCAATCATTACAACTATGTAATATACCACTAAGAAGAAAAGCACACGTTTTTATCACTAACTGGAAAATTAAAAAATGTGAACTTTTCATTTGTGAGTGAAGATTCATTTTAATACACTACTATGTAATAACATAACATATAAATTAATGTGCATGATGATGCAGGAATGTTATTAAGTCAAATAAATTACATTTAATATAGCTGACTTTCTACAATTGTGAGAGTCCAAATTCCATTTGCTTTATTAAACTTATAATGAATCTATCACGAAAGACATAATTTAAATATCTGTCCTTGTAAAACTTACCTGTACCAGTTGATTTCCGGTTCAGGGAAACCTGAAGCTTTACAGAACAAAGTAACTGCCTCTCCGCGATCTGCTGTAGCATTAAAGGATTTCTGAAGCAAAGTAATTGTTGGAGGAACTGGATAAACACAAAGCATTCGGTTTTTACAATTTACACAATTTTTTTAGACATCGAAAATAAATTTTCAAGCCTGTATATCTAGTAAACTGAAGTTCAATACTAAATTGGCACCAAATAAGGCCCAATGGAATTCAAGGGGCTTGTTTTGGACTTTATGTGGCAATGTATGGAATCTGAAACATTGTGAAAGAGAAATAAGGATGTGGGAAAGTCTCATTTATATTCTTGAAAACATTTTTGGTACCAAAAATAAAACAAATTAGCAGCTAATGATCCTGTTTTCAACTCAACTCTATTTGAACTTTCCAGAGATAAGGTTCTTCTATCTTTAGTTCTGGATAGGATTGCACCACCCTAGACAAACCCAGTCTTTCCAGAGTTACTGATGATCCTCAAAGAGCAGGTGGCAGGCATGGCTTGGAGGGCCTTTGTGTATCTCTGGGTGGTATGCTAGTTCTGCCCTTTCTTAGACGGGAAGGCCCTTCTCATAGTAACTTGTGCCTTTGTAGCCTCTCATTTAGACTACTGCAAAATTTTCTGTATAGGGCTACCCCTAAAGAGCATTCAGAAAGTTCAACTGTTGAAGAACGTGTCTACACACAAAGCAAATGGTGCCAGATATATAGCACACGTAATACCACTACTGTGCGAGCTGCATTGATTACTGATATATTTCTGGGTGCAATTCAAGGTGCTGGTTGTGAACTTTAAAGCCCTATACAGCTTGGGGCCAGATTATCTAAGGGATCAACTTTTTCCAACAGCCTCCACCTATCCAACTCAATCTAGAAGAATAGGTATGCTTTTGATCTCATCAGTCAAAAAATGTTGGTTGACAGGGACTAGAAGATGGGCTTTTTTTTCTTTGCAGTGGCCCCTGTTCCATGGAACATTATCCCTCCAAAGATTAGAATGCTTCAAACCCTGTTAGTCTTTTGTAATATAATGTAAACCTGGTTATAGTCCTGAGACTGAGGTGCTGAATGTGGCAAGGATTTAATTTCCTGCTAAGTATCTCGGCTGCTACCAGTATGTATCTTTATTTTGATGTTTTTATTATTTTAAAATGTTTTAGTGTTTTAATTGTAATATATTCTTCAATAGAAAGCTCCTCGGAGTTGTTCACTGAGATGGGATACTATAGAAATAAAATATAAAATATAAAATAAAATAAATAAAATAAAATAAAATAAAGTAAAATAAAATAAAATAAAATAAAATAAAATAAAATAAAAAAATAAAATAAAATAAAATAA
>JAKJMR010001116.1:245425-274709 GCA_024449315.1 Daboia siamensis
AAAATAAAATAAAATAAAATAAAATAAAATAAAATAAAATAAAATAAAATAATAAAATAAAATGAGGAAAACAAAAACAACCCCCCCCCTCTAATATTAGAGTGAAGCACCCATACACCATTCAGGTACTATTATATTTTATATTGGAAGATACTATTTCCATTTGCAAGCAAATAAATAACTTTGCACAACTTGATCTCAGAAATTGGGGTGAGACAATCTCTGTTAGTATTCTCAAAGTATTCAAAGACTTGGGTCTGTGATTTTCTGGGGGAGGGATTAATGATCTGTTCAAGATATTGTATAATATTTGTATAATCCTAACATTTTACATACATTTGTGGCAGAATTTTCAGCATTATAAAAATGTCTGTATCTGTAATATTATCTATGAGAATCAACAGTTGACATACTGTATTTACCATTTATAGTGAGGGAAAATACTAAACATGTTAGAAAATGCAGACCCAACTTATCTGGAAAGTGAAACAAAACAAAACAAAACACCTAATATGACAATACATTGTCACCATAAGCCACCATACTACTCTAAGCACACAGCAAAGTCTTCTAATATAACCACATTTTATTCCATCCCTAATAGTGGAGACAATGTAGAGAAAAGATAATCTGATTCACATAAATGCCTCATATGGGAAGTAACTCAATGTGAAGTAATTTTAATCAGTTTTGCAATTGCAACTATTTTAAATGAAATGTGTCTAGCAGTATTAGATGGTTAATCAATATTAAATATTAAGTCAATAGATTCTAGCATTTGTAATCAAAAAGTAAGCGTTATAATGCCACATGAGAATAACCTTCGCTCAGAAGGAATCAAAAGATAGCCTTTATCACCATCTTTTCAGTCATACTTTGGCATATGCTTGGATAATAAAGACCACTACATTACCTGAATGTTATAAACATTGTTACAGACATCTTGAATATTTAATACAGATTTTCATATTTATCATATTTATACTAATCTTATCAAATATATATACAGTAATTTACTTTTTTGTCTGTTTTTATCTCATTTTTAACTATTTCATTTTCATGTTTGTTTCTTATGAGTTTTTGTTTTTTTGAAAAAGCTATTCAAATTAACAAAAACAAAAGCTGTTATCTGAGGTGTGTGGATGGATTGATTTCAAAAAGGAACATCAAAGCAAGTGTTCATCCAGGATATGCAAATATTCAAGTCTAGTACTTTTATAAATAAACAACCGTATCAACTGAAATTCCACTTGTGCAAATGAGTATTCACCATATTTTTCAAAACCATCAGAAATATTGATTCCAGAAGTTAATATTTAAAAGCTTCAGGAATCGCACTAAATCAGGATGTGTGGAGATAAATTCTTACTCAAATCAAATAATAAAATACCATCTAATTCCTTACAAACAGAAAGTTAAACTGCTATCAATGAATCTAGGGAAGCTGGTTTGTGCTGTGTTCTAGAATTTTCAGCTGGGGTTGTTATCAGATAAGATAACTTTTATTGTCATTTTTTTTTTACTGTGGGCACATTGGCATACATTAAAATATAAAATTTAGTTGCTTTCTCTCAAAAATGTACACATTTAAACATGCTTTATACAACATATGTATAAACCTTCACCCTTACATATAAATAACATATAAATATTAACCACTGACCATCTTGAATACGTTATGGAAAGAGGAAGCTTTAGAGTTCACAAGATTAGGAGAGCTATTTGCAGAAGTTAAGAGAACTGTCAGCACAATGAGTGGTAAGCAGGTATTAATAATATTTATATGTACTGCATAGGTCGGATAATACCTACTTCCAAAGCTCTGAAATATGAAGTTGACATTTAACAAAAAAAAACAGCAATGCCATACAAGACTGGAATGCTTAGGTTTGGATTTAAAGATAAAATAAATGAAATGTCAGACATTAATATTGCTCTTCTCCCTCTTCCAGAAAAACGAGGAGGGGGAGATGGTGGAGGAGGGGGACGGAAAGAAGAAGAATAGTACTGAATCATTTGTACATGGTTAGGCACATGGTGTTAGGATCTGCTCCCTCCCCCAGAATGGAATCCCAAGCAGAGGCTCTGTTGGCAAGCTCTGTTTTATATTTGTTCTCATTGGCACTTGGTCATGATTTTATGGACCTTTTGCTGTATTTTATTTTTGATATTTTATATTACTTAACTCATTTTATTTTACTTATATGAGCCTCAAACTCCCAACTTTACAGAAAAAGTAAGAGTTCTGTTAAGAAAGAGAGTTAATTATGTGTGTATGTGAGACGGTGAAAATGAACTAGCCTGGCAATTCTGAACCAGTTAAGGAATCAAAACAGCTGAATATTTACCAGCTCCTCATTACAAAGGCTCCTGCTGAATGTCTAGTCTCCTGGAACCCCATTAAGAGATTTGAGGTGCTTTCTCAGCATTGGATTCCTTTCTTCTACAGAAGAACAAGGGGTTTTTCTGGAGCAATGATTTTTCAGAAAAACTTACATGCTGCCTACCATCTGTACTTATGATTCTAATGTGGTACTCATAGATAAGCTTTTATAGGAATGTAACTGTAAAACCTCTCTCATATTTTTCTGGTTAAATTTTGTCTTTTAACTTTGTTAAAAGTTAAAATTTTGTCTTTGTTTAAGTATTAATTGGCTCTTTAATGTAAGCAGCAGAAAAATAATCCAGTTTATTTTTATAGTCAATATTGTTAAAAATAAGGAATTGTTAGAATGTCTTCCATCCAAATGTTAACTCACTGACAAATGTGAGACTTCTATTAGATAACACTCTGTGATCCCTGTAATGCTGTGATTTGGAATTCATTGTTGGAATGTATGTTTATGTAACAACTACAGTAGTATTCAGCCAGTAGATGGCAATATTTACAAGTGTGGATCTAGGGTACATATTCTTTGCTCTTTTGTTCTGAGTAGTTTCCTGTTACAGTAATATAGTTGAGCAGTAAAGCACATGGTGACTGTATTTATTTGCTCTGTGTGATGCTTAATATAAACAGAATTTCTAACACTGTGTCCAGCTGTTCCTGCTACCTGGACTCTGTTCCTGTACTCACTGGTATTGTAAATTGTTACATGTACTTTTATTTATAAACATTCTAGATTTTACTGTTTTTCTATATAAAATTTGTGGGTTTCCCACCCCAACACAAGGAATATTGTGCTCTATAAACAATAGCAAAGCTATTAAAATTTGAATAATGGTCTTCTAAGTTTTCTGGGTTAAGAGATTCATTTTTAAAAAAGTTGGAAAATCACTTGGTACACAGGTACCAAGGAAAACCAATTAAATTTCAAAGGACCTTTATTTACATTTAAGATTTCAGAGCAATGTAGCAACAAATTCACAATGTCTAATTATACTGTAAAGGGACGCGGTGGCTAAGTGGCTTAGGACACTGAGCTTGTCGATCAGAAGGTCGGCAGTTTGGCGGGTCAAATCCCGAGTGCCGCATAACAGAATGAGTGCTGTTACTCGTCCCAGCTTTTGCCCACCTAGCAGTTTGAAAGCACGTAAAAAATGCAAGTAGAAAAATAGGGACCACTATGGTGGGAAGGTAACAGTGTTCCGTGCGCCTTTGGCGTCTAGTCATGCCGGCCACATGACCACGGAGACGTCCTCGGACAAGCGTTGGCTCTTCGGCTTTGAAACAGAGATGAGCACTGGCCCCTAGAGTCGGAAACAACTAGCACGCATGTGCGGGGGAACCTTTACCTTTACCTTTAATTATACTGTGAATTATATTATGCATTTGTTAATTTTTTCTGTGCTTTTTTTCCTAATTTGCTTTCTGGTCTCCTGGTCATCATATTGGAAAATGAAAAGATGATTTTGAGTGTGTGTGTGCGTGTGTGTGCGTGTGCGATCATGCACATTTTTTAAAGTCTTGAATGTAATATTTGGTTTGGTTTTATCAATGTACTGGTCATTGGACAACTATAATTAATGGTTATAAAAGAATGCAACCATAAAAGCATATTTTATTTGGGCTCATTTTAATAAAACAGGTAGCATATAAGAACTTAATTTTGGTTTTTTTTCAAATTCTCGAGTCACTATAATTCTGAGCTAAATCCAATAGTATATTTAGCGCTAATGTTGCAGCATTTTTAGCTGATTTTTATTTTGTTCTACAATCCCCTAAAACAGTATATGAAGTCACGCTGTGAACTTCTGTAAATGAAAGGAATGGAATGCCCTTCCATTCTTAAGAAGCAAGACTGAATCCAATTCAAAGATTCTGAGTAGACAAATTAGTTCACATAAAAACCTTAAAGAATTTACTAATGTCTTTAATTTCCAGTAAAAAGAAAGTTTGTTTTCATGAAGAAAGTAAATTAATGAAAACAAAAGGAAAATGTTATACATATCCATCTTATTCAAACATTTCTTATAACATTTGAATATCTTTCTAGATCTCATCATTCTTCATAGCAAGGGTAGTTATCGAGTAATGCATATAAAATTTATAACCCTTTGTCTCTTGTATTTACATTTTTTTTTCTCTCCAGATAAATTTTGGAACAAAATAATCTTTATAATATTTACATCATCTACATTATTATAACATCCACATCCACATATGATACCAAAGTTATGTGATGATACCAAAGTTAGAGGTCACACTTCCTCAGGGTCTTGCAGAAGAACAGGGTAAAACAATGACTAATTGCCTTCTTTTACCGGTCTACTATAAAGAGTGTCCTCTCGCATTTAATGTATACAGAGGGTGGTGAGCACAGCACAAGACATTGTGGGCTATCCCTGACACCACTGGATAACATAGCCAAGGCTCGCTGCCTTGGAAGAGTGAGGAAAATTCTCAGGGATGACTCACACCCTGGTCAGTACCTCTTTACTCTCCTACCATCCGGTAGGAGATACAGAAGTATAGCCAGCCATACCAACAGTCTGAATAAAAGCTTCTATCTGTGGGCTGTCAGGCTTCTGAATGAGAAATAACTATATGTATGATTGACTTGCGAGGTCAGTATGTTGTACAATTAGCTCACATGGTGTAACAAGATGGTGGGTTTGTTGTCACTGTGAGTTGTGGGGGGGGCATGGAGGGAGGCTCAGCCAATCTCACTGTGCACATTGTACTTTGATAATAAAGGTTATTTCATTTATTTATAAAAGTGAATCACATACAGTTATCTTGGAAGTGATGAACTAGTGCTATAAGTGTTGGCATTGCACATATGCAATGCTGAAAAGTGACTATTGTACTTTTACCATTAAAGTTAATTTACCTTATTCTAAAATGCCACAATATCACAAATATAAATTATATTTCTTACATGAAGAAAAATATTATATAATTTAAATTCTTACCATTTACAATTACAATGATATCCCGAAAGTCAATTTCTCCTCTAGCCTCAACTCTTCCTTCACATCTGTATACTCCTTCATCACTTTTATTAATTTTAAGAATTTGAAGATTGTTGTTTGGCAACATGGCAAATCTATCTGGAAAGCATATAAGAAAACTATTATTCATAAATAATGGCAATTAGTAAATATAACTTTTGACATATTTAAATACTTCCACTACACTGTTGAAGTATTCAACAGCAAAATATTTTCACAGAAGGTGTCATCCTAAAAGCTTAATTCTATATTTTTCATTTCTTACATTTTGTGTTTCTAATAAATCTATGCAACACTACTTGTATTCACTTTAGCAAAGAATTCCACACTGCTGGGTGATATGATTGCTGAATTAAAGACATGAAGAAATGAAAAGACACAAAACCTTGGATATTACTCTTTTCAGCCCAGACTGAGAAGTATGCAATTTGTGTCTCTTTTGCATTTAGCACAGAAAGTGCTAAAAGCATCCTAAAGCCATGCCTGAGATATCATTCATATAAAATCATATGATAAAAAATGTCAAAGTAAAAAATAAAGTAAACTTTCCTGTTCTTTCCCAAAAATCATTTATAGTGTATTTTCACAGGCTCAACTTCCCATCTTGCAAAGTGGCACAGGAATATCTGTGCTATCCATAAAAAAAGTGTAGATTTACATTTAAAAACAGCACCTTGCATGGAAAGCAGTTTTAAACCAGAAGAAAGTCCCAGGTTCTGCCAGTAGTCTCCAGCTGGTTTTATCCAGACAAAGCATGTAAGAGTGAGATAGAAGAGGATCATGGGTATTCATAAACCCATAAAGAAACCACTCAAGTTACTTCTGGAAACACATCTATCAGACTTCTGGAAGACCAGTTAACCCACATTAAATACAATCAATCATTAGGGAATAGAAAATTATCCCATCATACTTTAAGGAGAAAATATAGACAAATACACACACCCTAACTCAGGGGTGTCAACTGCCAGCCCACAGGCCAGATGCATCATAGCGAAACCATACCCACCCTATTGCCGGCAATGGCAAAAAGTCGTGATATGTCGCGACACATCATGTGGGGTTTGACACCCCTGCCCTAACTAGTGATGCTAGGTAGATTTCTAATTTACTTTCTTACAATAAAGCTATAAGGTACAGCAATAATAGTTCAGCCATTAGTGTAACAGCAATGCATTATATTTTCCTGTCAACTTTAAAAAAAATAAAAATGCATATTAGCATTCTATGAGAAACATAAACCCATGGTAGATTTTTCACATAATCTTCAAACCTTAGAGCAACCAGTGAATTCAGTTGTAGTAGCCATGTGAATTCCACACAATGCTCTCTTAAGTATGAAGATTATTAAGTATAAACAATCTGAATATGTAACAAAACATATAATTTAAAGAGTTACCAAAATACTAACTGTCAGGAATATTTGAGAGTTCCTCATTTTGATATAACCAGCTGACAATAGGTGCTGGTGAACTAATAACATGGCAAATGACTTGTACATCTTCTCCCTGTACAAATTCTTGAGGTGATGGGACATCCTGGAATGTGAGCTTTTCTAAGAAAAAAAAATGAAATATATTTATAATAATAGGTTATTTTTTAATTTGTTAAGAATTTCAAAGCAGTTAAATCATTTATAATGAGTCAGCTGGACCACCATTTGTTAGCAATATAAATAAAATTCAGAAAATCTTCCTTGATTTTTTTCAAATATTTTAAAGTCCATATAGTTATGGACTTTTGCACACAGAACCAGCTTTCATAGATGAGGAATAAGTGATCAACTAAAACTATTACTAACATTTTTCAATGTTCTTAGTTTCTTTCCAAGGAAGCTGAGTTATCATTACGTTATATTATGCTAATGTGTGTTGGTTATAATGTACTTGAAATAACAAACTTTGGTATAGACTAGTTATCATACTTGGGCAGCAAAGATCTGGATGACATAGAGACAGCTACTCTCTATTGGTTATCTGGATATTTATAGCTTGTACTGTATAGTATACAATGGACCTATAGTTACTACTTTACTAGATAAAATAGTATCATGTATTAATACATGCTTTGTAATTAAATTTACAGAGATTTCTACTCAACATTTCCAACACCTTAAGTAGAAAAACAAAGCTTGATAGTGCATTTACTTACGGTAAATTTCCAAAACAACTGTAGCTTCTTGACTAAGTCCTAAAGAATCAGTTGCTTGACACCTGTATATTCCAGCATCTTCCACATTGGCATTGTAAATGGTTAATCGTGATCTTACACCTTCTTTCTGCACCACCACTCTTTGATTAGAAATAATCTTTTCTCCTTGTGGATTATACCAATCTATACTCTCAGGTTCACCAATTACTACAAAGAAAAAAAAATAAAGAATTAATATAACAAACGCTCAAAAGATACTTACATGTAAACATAGTATTTTAATGAAATTAAACATATTTTTTTAAAAAAATATACCAAATGAAACAGTATTTTTTTTAAAAAACAACATAATATTATGTCTTATATAACAAATCCTAAAATTGATTTAGATGAGGAGATATGCAAATTCAAACCTTTTTTTTTCATGATTAATTTATTGACTTCAGAGAAAGCCATGTTCTGTCACATTTTGCTTATGATTCTTTTTTTCAGAAAAGACCTTGGGTGATCTCCAGGAAAAATTGGACCTTGAGGACTGCAGAGCTTCTGCAGATTGACCTCATATTGAGCTTATGTTTTTTGAAACTGAAGAAACAGCTCCTTTGTGCTAGGTAGCCTGTCTTTCCAAGGATGAAGAGATTATTGTCAATACTTTTCTTTCTTAATGATTGTGGAGAGATCCAGTCCAATGAAGGAAAGTGGTACAAAGTCAGGGGAAGAGGACTGGACTGTTCAGCAAATAGATAACTCCTAGCAACAAGCAAAATACCCACTATATTTTCTCAGTAAGAACAACCAGTCTAATGTTCTCCAAACTTCTATCTATGGTGGCTTGTCAAGAAGACATGATTATTAAGGCAGGCAGGAAGATGGACATGCTGCTGGTTTTGGTAAGATTGTAATCTATCTGAAGTTTAGACCCCTGATTTGACTAAATATTTCTAAAGCTAGCATTCTTATGTATCATAGTAACTACCTGACAGAAAAATCTAGATGGCTTGTAAATGGGGCCTACCACACAAAAGAGAGGCCAGGTATCCTCAGAGAACTACTTCTGTGATCCGTGTTCTTAGCTAACAGTGTTATAGTGTGATATTAAGAGGGTGACTTTCCCAAAGACCTATGAAAATAGAGTGGATAAAATTCTTTTCTAGCCTCTTCCTATTTGCACTGTTAACTCCTAGACCTAGATAACACAATAACACCACAAAGAGATTTGCTAAACAAAGACTTAGACCATGGGTGTCAAACTCGCCATGTCACGTGACGTGTCACGACGTATTGCAACTCTTTTTTGCATTGCTGACAATGGGGTGGGTGCGGCTTCGGTATGATGCATCCAGCCAACAGGCTGGCAGTTTGACACCCCTGCCTTAGACTAACTTCCTCTTATCACTTAAAACAACAGGCCTGATAAGGTGTTAAGGTTATTAGACTTTTTGACAATCTTTTGTTCAGGCCAGAAAACCTTAATTACCAGACACCTGATAAACCTCTTCTCCTTCAGTCATGCTCTTTGGCTAATCTCAATCTCAATCATCTTCCTTTTCTCCCATTTGTATTTGGTGGAAACACCTGAACTAGTAATAGTACCTCAGAATACTTTTAGGTTGCTTCTCCTAAACTTTAGTCTATGGTCTTTGCAGTAATAAAAAGTTCTACCTGCAAATTTTTTGCTTTCTTTATTATAATAAGAATCTTATCCTTAAGTTTCTCATTTTATCCTTAAGTTTCTCATAGCTTCCTACTTGCCCATTTGAACTTATTTTATATCTCTCATCTTACTTTTGAGAGATATTTCAAAATGTAATAGCTTAAACAAATCCAGTGTACTTTATTGAGGTGAATTGACTCTTAAAACCCTTGCTTTCTTTGCCTTCATTTGAGTTTGTTCTTCGAACTGAAAGTACTGAACTATTTGATTCCACAAGTCCCTAATTTCTCAGAGGCTACTCTCTCTTTAATTTTCCTTATCTGTATAGATGAGCCACCCAGAGTTGTTTGCTGAGATGGGCAGATATGGAAACCAACCAACCAGCCATATAAATATATAGTATATTTTATGGAAATTGTTTGGTATTATTCAAATGGGAATTCAAATGATTGAATATTAAATGTTAGACACCTGTCAGGTCCTTAATGTTCAGTCCTCAGAGAATTAGCATTGTGCAATACTCCACTATTATGTCAATATTGATATATATTGATGTATGACCAGACCTGACAATTATTGCCTGGGAGTTCATCTTTCCAGTACTAAACCATGTCAGAAAAGGTCTTTACATAGTGGAAAGGGGGAGGCAATATAGTAGTTGAATACTATATAAGCCTGAATGTCCTGACTCATTTTTCTATATCCTTGCTAATGTGCCAGTTGAAGAGTTAATTCCTGATATTCTTTGAACTCCAGCATTAATTAGATCACTTGCATCTAGTATATAGAAACACTAATGCAAATATAAATGACTGCCTGACTACTAGAGAGGTAAGTTTACTATTTTGTTTAAATTTAATTTTCAGGAAGTGTTGCATGTGTATTATGTTCTATATTGTGCTTTATTTTATAAGTAAATAGCCATTAAGACACATACAAAGCATTCACAATGTAATGTGTGCACTATATGAGTATTTGTAATGCAACTGAGCATCACATTTATGTAAGTCATAAATTCACAACATTATGATACGTTGGCTTGTTAGATTTCAATACAGAAAGATTGAATTGATTTCATTGGAATGTTGAATATTACTGTATTTCTTTGTGTTCTCAATTCATGCTGTTCTTCATGGCAAACTTTCAGCATGATTACTACAAATGGAAAAACTGTCCTGCTGGTTCATTGACTATTGCTATCCAGTTAGAATTTTGCTAGGTTAACATACACTGCTGGAGATACATAGTACAAATAATTTGCTTCAGAAAAAAACCTTCATGAATATAAAAAACTCACAATGAACTATTCAAATAGTACCATTTCAAAGTGCTTATATAGAACTTCATTTTATTTTGACTTTTGAAGGATAATTTCCTGGTTAGTTATCATACTTTTGATTTAAACATTTGAATTCATTCTATTATATTTTTTTTTACTTCTATGCTTACACAGTCTCTAATAATTTTAATAAAGTATTTAAAGAAGTCACTAGAATGTACCATAACTTTTCCAGTTAATATTAATAATTATATTGATCATGAATGTGATACAAAACAATAATGTGTACTATACCTGTGCATGTGAAGAATTTTGATACACCCACACTGACTTCTACCTTGCTGAGGGATATTGAAACTTGAAGTGCTGTAAGACATAAAGTAATAGATTTAAGGTAGCCTACTTTAATAAGAAAAAATAGAAAATAATAAAAAATAGAAAAATGCATACAATTGCTATATACATTTTTAAATTATAATGAAAATTATATGAAAAACCAATTTTGAGTAATTTTTATTAATCTTAAATTCAGTAGAATGTGATCACTGAAGAATTATTAATAAAGATGCACAAAACATTGGAGCTACAAACCAAGTAAACTACATTCCCAGAAAGGCATACAGTATATTACCAATATATTATTGGTAAATTTTCACTAAATATGTGCCTGTATAAAAAGCTTATAAGGTAAAGGTAAAGGTAAAGGTTCCCCATACATGCTTGCTAGTCGTTTCCAACTCTAGAGGCCAGTGCTCATCTCCGTTTCAAAGCCGAAGAGCCAGCGCTTGTCTGAGGACATCTCCGTGGTCATGTGGATACCATGATTAGATGCCAAAGGCTCATGGAATGCTGTTACCTTCCCACTGCAGTGGTCCCTATATTTCTACTTGCATTTTTACAGGCTTTCGAACTGCTAGGTTGGCAGAAGCTGGGATGAGTAACAGGTGCTCACTCTGTTACGCGGCACTCGGGATTCAACCTGCCAAACTGCTGACCATCTGATCGACAAGCTCAGAGTCCTAACCCACTGAGCCACCGCGTCCCATCTAAAAAGCTTATATAAATGGCTTATATTCTTTTTTTCGTAATTATTATAAATTCTTGAATTCCAACAATTGCATAAATAACATTGAGACCCAATTTGGTGCAGTGGTTAAGGTACTAGATTAAAAATTGAGAAACCAAAAGCTTGCTTGGTTTGGGTCTTTCATTCCCTGTCAGCCAAATTACTTAACATGGTTAAGTAAAGAGGAGGTAAGTACATCATGCATGTCACATGGAATTGGAAAAATAAAGGAAGGGTATAAATCAAATAAAAAGTAAAAGACAACATCACTAGTCTACAAGGACAGATTATTTATCTAGGGTCTGTAATCTGTGCTCTTCAGGCGGAAATTAGGTGTCCAGTTCAGCCTTTCTACCCTATTGAGCCTCCGTGCTATCAGCCCCCTCTACCACAAAGATCTTGCAGGAGAAGGGCAGTGTGGACAACCGTCGGATCTGGCAGGGTGAGATCTGTCAACCATAAACCCAAAGCTTTTGCTGTGTCCCTGCACAACACATACAGTGCCCTTTCTGACTTTAATAAGGACATTAAGGAGACAGGTAAAGGTATCTGTGATAATAACTCAAATAAGCAGGGGATCGTGGTCCAAGATGAAAAACTTGTTTTCGACAGGGAGAAGTGTGAATCTGGTATTACACACCAGTCATGCAAGAACAGAAAGGCATCCAAAAAGAGAAGCCACCTTCTGGTTGGTGATTCAATTATAAGGGATGTAAATTTAGGAAAGGACACAGAGGTTTTGAAAGAGGTCAGGTGTCTTCCAGGTGCTACTGCCAGTAGGGACAAGAAGCGTATTTTTAAAATAGTCAAGAATGCCAGCAAGGACTGTGATGTGGAGGCTATTGTACATCTTGGCACTAATGATCTGTCCCAAAAAGATGTACTCTCTGTGCAGAATGATTTCCAGAGCTTGGGGCAGGAACTTAGCAGAATAGGCTGTAGGCTTACTTTTTCAGAGGTTTTACCAGTGTATAAGGAGCAAAACGGAAAAGGCCAGCGTATAGCAGAATTTAATATGTGGCTAAAGGAGTGGTGTAAAGGAGAAGGCTTTGGTTATATTAGTCATGATGTCTGTAGCTGGTCCAATGAAAAAATGTATAAAAGAGATGGTCTGCATCCATCCAAGAAAGGGACTGAGTTGCTTGGCAATGAAATCACAGCTTTTTTGGAGGAACATTTAAACTAAATAATGGGGATAGTGAGTTAATTGATACAGAACATCACTGTCCCCAGCAATCTAAGAAAATAGGGGAAGCCAGGCACCACACAAGTTATGCAGCAAGTAAACACAGGGTCAGTCATAAAGGACTCAAATGTCTATACACTAATGCACAGAGTATGAACAGTAAGCAGGGTGAACTAGAAATTCAGGTAAATGAGGGCAGATATGACATTGTTGCCATTACGGAAACATGGTGGGACGAAACCTACAAATGGAACACACAGCTAGAGGGATTTAAACTATTTAAAAGAAACAGACTAAACAAAAGAGGAGGAGGAGTTGCTCTCTATATAAGAAATAACTTTATCTCTACAGAAATAGAGCACAACAATGATGAAAACTGTAAACTTGAAAGCATTTGGGTCAATATAAAAGGGGGAAAAAATGACATTGCCATAGGTGTATACTACAGGCCGCCCAACCAAGCAGAGGAAATAGATGAACTTTTTACTAGTCAGCTAACTAAGGTATGTAAGAAGCACATCACAATAGTAATGGGGGACTTTAATTACCCTGATATCAACTGGGAGACAAACTCTGCACCAAGTGGAAGATCAAACAGATTCCTGTCAAACCTAGCAGACAACTTTCTCTCCCAAAAAGTAGAGAAGGGAACTAGGGGATTAGCCATATTGGATTTAATTCTCACAAACAGAGATGAAATGATAGAAGGTGTCGAAGCCACAGGAACCTTGGGGGGAAGTGATCATGCAATATTGGAATTCAATATTCTGGAGGCACAAGCAATAGAACACAGCCAAACTAGAGTCTTGGACTTTAAAAGAGCTAATTTCAATAAACTTAGAGAGACCATGGGAAGAACTCCATGGATGAGAATCCTAAAGGGGAAAACAACTCAAGAAGCTTGGGAAATTTTGAAAAGTGAGATAATAAAGGCCCAGTCTAGTACAATACCAACAAAGAAGAAAAATAACAGCTCGCAAAAGAAACCAGCATGGCTGCATAAAGAACTCTCTGATAAATTGAAAGATAAAAAGGACAAGTATAAGAATTGGAAAGAGGGGCACATAACTAAGTCAGAATATCAGCAAATAGCCCGTGCCTGCAAAGATGAAGTAAGGAAAGCTAAGGCTCAAAATGAACTAAGGCTTGCAACCAAAGTCAAAAATAACAAAAAATGCTTCTTTCAACATATAAAAAACAAGAAAAAAGTTAAGGAAATGATTGGTCCATTAGTGGGGGAAAGTGGCAAGAAGGTGACAAGCAATAGGGAGAAAGCAGAACTATTTAATTCATTTTTTGCATCTGTCTTTACACAAAGGGAAAAAACAGTCCAACCTACCCAAACCACTGCCATAAAAAACAGAATAGAAACGCAAGTTAAGATAGGCAAGAAAATGGTAAGTGAGCACCTGTCCAGCCTAGACGAGTTCAAATCACCAGGACCAGATGGATTACACCCCAAGGTTCTCAAGGAACTGGCAGACGTGATCTCAGAACCACTGAACTATATTTTTCAAAGATCCTGGAGCACTGGGGAACTACCAGAGGACTGGAAGAGAGCTGATGTAGTTCCCATCTTCAAAAAAGGGAAAAAAGTAGATCCAGGAAACTACAGACCTATCAGCCTGACCTCAATACCTGGGAAGATTCTGGAAAAGATAATCAAACAACAAATCAGCGAACATCTTGATGCAAACAAAGTCATCACTAAAAGTCAACACGGGTTTGTCAAAAACAGATCGTGCCAGACGAATCTTATTACATTCTTTGACCAAGTGACAAAACTAGTGGACCAGAGGAATGCTGTAGATATAATTTACTTGGACTTCAGTAAGGCATTTGATAAGGTAGATCACAACCTACTACTTGACAAGATAGAAAAATGTGGGTTAGATAGCATTACCACCAGATGGATTCGTAGCTGGCTGACAGGCCGTACTCAGCGTGTGGTCCTCAATGGAACCGCATCTACATGGAAGGAAGTGTGTAGTGGGGTGCCCCAGGGCTCTGTTCAGGGCCCAGTGCTCTTCAATATCTTCATTAATGATTTGGATGAGGAGATAGATGGGGAACTCATCAAATTTGCAGATGACACCAAGCTGGCAGGAATAGCCAATACTCCAGAAGATAGGCTTAAGATACAGAAGGATCTGGACAGACTCGAAAACTGGGCACTATCTAACAAAATGAAATTCAATGGTGAAAAAAGTAAGGTTCTACATTTAGGGAGGAAAAATCAAATGCACAGGTATAGTATAGGTGGTACCTTGCTCAATAGCAGTAACTGTGAGAGGGATCTCGGAGTCTTAGTAGACAATCACTTCAATATGAGCCAGCAGTGTGCTGCAGCTGCCAAAAAAGCCAACACAGTGCTAGGCTGCATTAACAGAGGGATAGAATCAAGATCACGTGAAGTACTAATACCACTTTACAATACTTTGGTAAGGCCACATCTGGAATACTGCATTCAGTTTTGGTCACCACGATGTAAAAAAGATGTTGAGACTCTAGAAAGGGTACAGAGAAGAGCAACAAAGATGATTAGGGGGCTGGAGGCCAAAACATATAGGGAACGGTTGCTGGAATTGGGTATGTGTAGTTTAACGAAGAGAAGAGTGAGGGGTGACATGATAGCAGTGTTCCAATATCTCAGGGGCTGCCACAAAGAAGAGGGAGTCAAGCTATTCTCCAAAGCACCTGAAAGCAGGACAAGAAGCAACGGATGGAAACTAGTCAAGGAGAGAAGCAACCTAGAACTAAGGAGAAACTTCCTGACAGTTAGAACAATTAACCAGTGGAACAACCTGCCTCCAGAGGTGGTGAATGCTCCAACACTGGAAGCTTTTAAGAAGAGACTGGACAGCCATTTGTCTGAAATGGTATAAGGTTTCCTGCCTGAGCAGGGGGTTGGACTAGATGACCTCCAAGGTCCCTTCCAACTTTATTATTATTATTATTAACAAGTTAATTCAACTATTTCAACCATTCTGTTCTTTTAGGCTTAATAGACAAAGAATTTGAAAAAAATGGAACTTTGTTATTATATCTTGCTGACATCAGCAAGAATGCTCTATGCACAAAAAAAAATGAAAGATACTCTCATTCCCACAATGGATGACTGGCTGGAAAAACTGGTGGAATTAGAAGGGATGACTAAATTGACTGCTCTAACCAAAGAAAAGACTACAGACAACTTTGTTTCCACTTGGAAACCACTTTTGGATTTTGTGCTTGAGATGGGAAAAGAAATGAAACTTTGACTTTGGGTTTTGCTATTAATTGGTTTATTGTTATTGAAATGGCTAGTATATATTGTTACATAAAAGTAAAAAGTTGAGGGCCATCTAAATGTAAATGCCCATCTCACCCTTCCTGTTCAGGGAAGTAATATTATCCAAGGTGTTCTCATTAAAAAGAGTAAAAAAATTGAGCAGTATTTAAGGCCATGATGAAAGCAAAATAAATAGCTGAATGTAACTCATGCAATGCCATTTACTATACCTTGCAATAATGCAAAATATCCTTTCTCCCAGTATATCCATACACCAGTTCATAGATTGCCTTTTTTCACATTTCATTTCTGTTTGAAGATACCAATAACTCCATCCAGAGTGTGTATTTTTAACACACTCACTCTTCCCTCATATACTGTATTTGTTCTGCAATTCTATCTCTGTATGCATAAAACACCTTTGTATTTGAAAGTACTTCTTTCATACTGGTCACTAAGTAACCCACTCTTCCTATATTATGTGACATTTGTTCTGAAGCACTGAACTCTTATTTCCATAAAACAATGTGGAAAAAAACTATGCTTTAATAAAAGTATGCTGTTTTTATATATTTTGACAAATATTCTTTTCTCAAAATAGACTGCATACAACCTTTCTCCTTTCTACCAGCATTTTTTTAAAAAAATTTCTCCATAAACTTTTCAAACCCTGCAAATGCTCTTATTCTACCAAGGTATACTAACATCTGATTGTTGTAAATTACTTATTTAGGTAAGACTTGCAATCATTTGTTCCAGTTTCTTAGCTTTTGGTGTAATGATTTTCAGCTCATGTGTTTCATTGCTTGATAAGATCTATGTAAAATTATTTTAATCTCAGCCAAGAGGATGGCTTGATCTGTTTCAAAAAAAAAAATCAAGAAGATTCATGTCCCCATTAATGTATGTTTAACAACTTTATAATAATACTTTCACACATATTGATACACATGTTCAGTAATCAGGACAACACATCTTGCCTTAGTGTTAAACTATTCATTATAAATTGATCCTCCACACTCACAGAAACACATGGATTGTGCCTAGTGATAGTGAAGGAGCTTGAAAAATCTTCCAAGAATATCTAAATGATAATTGTGGACAAAAGACTCTGCATTATAGTAGAAAGTGCCCACCACTGCTCATCACCACACCTCAAGAAGATACTGGAGAAATGGAGAGGTGAGATCACCAAAGCTTATGATAGGCCTAGAATAAACCTGAAAAATGTGCTTTCTCGGATGTGCTCTGAGAAAATCAGAGAAATGTACTAATCAGTTTTAAATATCAAAGTCAATGCTTGGCTATACCTCAAAACTTGATAGAATGATTTCAATTCAAATTTAACATAAACTGATCAACGGTACGGTTTTCTAAGACTATGTTTGCAAATGGAGAAGAGGTTAACTTTGACCGATTATATGCCTACTTGCAGCATCTCAGAATAAACCCAATAAAGTCATATTCATTAAATAAGACTAGAATGCTAAAGTTTAAGATAACATATCTTCTGGAACAGGAACATTTAGCATTGGTTTATCAGAAAAAAATATGGGACAAACTAATAGAGTTCTGCCAAGAAAATGCAATGTTTATAAGTATCTTCCAAAAAGCCAGAAGATAACTCTACTTAGACATATCACAAAATGGATGACACTAGAACCAAATTGATTATATAATCTGCAAGCAAATAAGGATAAATCTATTCAGTCAGCAGAAGTTACAATAGCTCTGATCACAGATCTATTGTAAAACTATAAATTAAAGTAAGGAAAATCAAGTCATCACATCCAGTGACACATTGTCAGCAATGTTTCATAAAGTTGTTCAGTCAAGATAAAAAACATATATTATGAATAAGATTTTACAAATAACATCTAAAATGATATTTGTGACATTTTAAAGATGAAGAAAACAAAATTAACCAGAAATTCCAAAAGCATAAGATCGAAGTGATATCTGCTAATAAATTGAAAATACTTAAGGAAAGGTAAGAAGCAAATAAGTCATCTTTATGCAAGTAAAAATAGAAACAGAAATTGGAGGGCAGAAATAAACAGAAGAACTAAACAAAAATGACCACTATATGGGTTGATCTCTGAACTAAACCAGACATTCTGGAAGGTAAATCTAAGTGGAGCCTAAAAAAACCATCATAATAACAAAGCCGCTAGCGCTGATGAAATAACTGCAGAACTTTATTATTTAGCTTAGTGATTAAAGTTAAAATGCTACCTCTTATGTAAGAAAGTATGGGACTGAATTTATCCTTTATATTCCAAAACCAAGAAAGGATAATGTTAAAGGATAAGCAAATGGTTGAAAAGTTGCATTTTTTTAATCCCACAGAATCTTCTATGTTCTATTATTTCTTCAAACAAGACTGACTCTTTTTATCTTTCTGCAGTTATTCTACTTTCACATCTGCCTCTTCGTCCATGTCATTTTCTTACCTAAGCACACACTTTTTCCTACCACGCTGCACTATTTTACAATAATAAATATACTGTCACACTATGATCTCCCTTTTAAATTATTTTCAATACTTTTGCAAACTATTACATTGTTGTTGTTATTGTTATTGACCCCCCTCTCCCATAGATTCTATGTGGCTATATACTGTAAATGATACCTTGTTAATCAGTTACTACTGCAGTAGTTATCCTGCAGTTAATTACTACAACTCTCCTTGGAGATGGATTCACCCAATACAGTGGCCAATGCCACTGCAAGTCAGCCAAAAGCCATCTAGAGTTGCTTGGTTGAGTTGGCAGGTATATAAATTGAATAAATAAATGAAAATGCCTATAAAACATCAACAGGGTCAGGGTTATCCGAATGTTAGGGGTCAGGTGTTCCATAGAGCAGATGTTGTAATGGGAAGCACATTTCCTGGGTTCTATCAGATAGTATTGCTTGGCAATAGGGACTCTGGCATGCCAACTCTACTGAATCTAATGGGACAAGCAGAGATAATGAGTCCCATAAATAATCGGTGCTGTGAAAAGCTTTTTGGTAATATCCAGTACCTTGAATTATTCCCAGAAGTCTATTGGAAGCTAATGCAGTGATATAACTGTATACGCATTGCACTGAGACATGACCATAATTATCCATATTGCTGCATTTGGAACCAGTTGTAGCTTCCACATGATATGCAAAGGCAGCCCCATAAACAGCTCATTGCAACATTTCAAATGACAGATGACTACATGAGTGACCATGAACGATGCCTATAAAGCCAGGAACAGGTACAGTCAGTGCACAGTTGTAAAATGGAGCTTCTGGCTATGACTATCACCTGCTCTTTCAGCAGAGCTTAGAAACTGGAAAAACTGCCAACCTGTGTACAAGTTCTGCCTGGAAGAGTGTCACCCTATCCAGAAAAATGGATGGAAGGTGCCCAGCATTGGGGAAGAGGGGCACCTAAAACTTATAGCCAATGGATCTCATGAGGGTTCAGCTGAAGCTTATTCATCCCATCCAGGACCCTTCTATCCCACTTCCAAAGACTGAGAAGGAACCTACACAGCATCTTTTGGTTGATCATGTCATATATACTGTACATGCAAATGTATGCATATATTCATTAGCATACAGATGATAGTTTACCTGATGTTGTTTCCCAGGGTTCAGAGAAGAACAGAGATAAGATGGACTCCTAGTAACCCTAGCTTAGAACTTAATCTCACCCACATAACCCAATCAAATTAATAATTGTGCAAGTGTCCTTTATATTTGCCAGGTCAAGACTTAAATCTCTATGGAGACTGTTTAATTTTTCTGCTTATATTTAGGAAACAGCATTCTCCCGAGTCCCAAGCTAATAAGGCTTGTTTGTTACATTTTAATGATTTGGCATTAAGTTCAATAAGTAATTAAGAAAAGGAAAAGTTTGAACTGTTCATCATGAATAGTTTGTGTTCAGTGTTGTGTTTATTAGTCTTTCTATTACATATGTGTGTTGAAATGTGTATGTATAAATTGAATCAATATCACTAGCTTGAGCAGTGATTGTATCTAATGATTTTAATCAATATAATTAAACTGTAAATCACTATGCAAGTATATTAAACTCCTAGTCTGATATGCAGCCTGAATTATCTTTTACATCAAGTACAGTAAATTAAGTTTGTCTCTGATGGGACTGAACTAGAAGTCAAATAGAGTTCACTCAACCCATGGGATATACAAATGTTTCTATGGTGAAAAGTATGATGCAAGGGTTTCATTCTTAATTATATGAAATAAATATAGTGCATGACAGTCCACAAAAAAATATGAGTATTAAAAACCCATAATCCCACTGATTTTAAATCGCTGTATTATATACATCAAAGAAAAAAAAATCTAAAATCTATGTAATGTAGAAATTAAAAATCAATAGGAAATTAGCTATGTGCTGCCTTAAAAATGAAAATATTGAGTAAATTACATTTTCAAAGATTAATTAGTATTCAAAGAAACCTGATGAACAGTTGCTCTGGTATCTCATGCTGAATATTATATTATGCAATTTCAAGTACTTGAAATAAATTATTACCTACTGTTCTCTAACCTTTAATATTTTTTCATTAGCTATTTTCAGAGATTAAAGAGCATTAATGAGGTTCTTGGTATGAGCCTAACGAATCTTGCAGATCTACGTTCATTAAGAGTATTCTAAATAATAACCAAGTCTACCCACACAGTTTATTGAAAATTCTGCCAGGTGAAGTGATACAAGGTATAAATTGCTGTAAAACATTAGCATGTCTAAAAATAGTATGCTAATATCATCATTAGCAACAATATTCGTGATAAGGTCATTAGGAATCCCAATATTAAAAAGAAGTATATTAAATGTTGTCCTCAGTGCCTATTAGAACTCTGTTATATTTTTTTTTATTAAAAGATAAGGTAAAGGAGTCACTGTGGATTTTAATTTGCTACTCATTGCTGACTATAGTGATGCTCATTTCCTTTTCAAGGCCATTGAGCCAGCAATGCCAAAGACATTTCCATGGTCATGTGGCCAGCATGATGTCATGGAATATTGTTACCTTTGCACCAGAGGCACTTGCATTTGTGGGCTGTCAAGCTGGAGTAAGGACGGGAGCTCACCCTATCATGTGGCGCTTGGGTCTCAAACCTGACTGCCAGCTTTCTAGCTGACAAACCCAGCATCTTAATGTGGCGCCCGTTATATTTTAAAAGTATACTTGAAATAAATTTTAGTCAGTGACCAGTAGAGTGGTTCATGAATTAATCTGCAAACCTTAGGAAACTTTGAAAGCACTTTATATGGGATGTATTCTTGCTCTCTTTTAAAATCTAGTCATGGAGCTACTCACATCATATATTTTTGTCTACCTGTTTTTTTTTAAAAAAATCCCAGAACAACTGAGAAAGACCCAGCCAGTTAATAAATTAAATAAATAGATAAATACAAGTATTTTTTTAGTATTTTTACCTATATTCCCTTTCAGCACTGACAAATGTTTATTTGTCCTTAATTATATATGAGAAATGGTTTAGTTCATTTTACCAATGAAGGAAAGATATAATTATCAACAAAACTCAAACTAAAAGACACAGCAACATTGCACATGAACAGCGTAGTTTCATTGTTCTAGAAAATGCTCTTCAGTTTTATAATTCAGTTTTACAATTCTGTGTTACTTCTTTCCCCGACTTGTACTTTTCACTCTCTTCTTTACAGTAAAATTCTCCAAAGATATACTAACATGAAAACCATCCAGCAAAAAAATAATACCTTCAACATAACAAATTTTCACAACCAGATCTTTCAGCCATTTTTGCTCAAATCAATATGACCAACTGCCAAGAATAATTAAAAAAAAATTTGTCTAAAACATTCTGTCATTTAATTAAACAGACCTGCTAGAATCTTTATATACTTTGGCTGAAAAAAAGATGAAAGAAAAAGAATGTTATTTTATAACAAAGAAATAAAAATAGGGGGGAAAAAGGCAAAGGCAAAGCCCTTCTGCTCCCAAACTTATATTTTTTTTTTCTTCGTAAAATGCTTTTTCATTTTCAAGATTTGAGAAATCATCAACAGTTCAAGGTATAAGTCACATTAGCATTATAGCCCACAATTTTGGCTTATTTTGTTTGGTTTAAGATTTAGAGCAGGGCTTTTCAACCTTTTCACCCATTGTACCACTTTTAGGGTATGACAACCTCCGAGTACCACCAGTCGCCTAGCAACAGCCATCTCTCACTCAGGCTTGTGCGGTGCTGCCATGGTTCAGCTCATTCTCCTTCCCCACTACCACTTTTCTAGGATGTTCGCATACCATCTGCCAGGTGGCAATGTACCACAGGTGGTACCCGTACCACTGGTTGAAAGGCCCTGATTTAGAGTAATTATTATTACAATCTAAAAATGCACTCATCACATGAATAGCAAAGAGAAGGACATGTTTACAATCACTGAAGGCTTTAGTTGATTCCTGTTTGCTTTTGCTTAACTGCAAGTAATGTTGTAAAGTTTCAACAGGTGAAAACGAAATGAAGATTGCTTCAAACATCTAGAGCACGGGTGTCAAACCCGATCATGTCACATGACATATTGTGATGTATCATGACTTTTTGCCTTTGCAGAGCTGGGGTGGCCGTGGCCTGTGCATGATGCATTCAGCCTGCAGGCCTCCAGTTTGACACCCCAATCTAGAGAAACATAGTGAGCTTGGGGAGGAAGTGCAATTAAGAATATTGAGGGCAGAGCTAGCATGCATGAAAGTTTAGGTAAATTGCATACATCTTAGTCAAATTTAATATCTGATTTAATTTATGGTTCCAACTTCTAATTACATTTTAATTAATGATTTGCCTTTTCCCTGTACATGCATGAGATTTTATTTGCCTCCAAAGACTATGTTCTAGAGACATGCTTCAATAAAGAAAAGGTAAAATATTTTTACATTAACTTCTGATTTATTCTTGAAAAGAAACCTTCACATCTGTACAATCACTCAAGCAAACTGAGATGCATAAATGGCTATGGCTGATGTGCACACATACATTCTTACAGATAAATATAACATAAAGACAATAACTTTGAATACCCCTTCCTCCTTTGGGCTGGCAGATGCAAGTTTAACTCTCCTTCATTTGGCCTATTTAATTTCCTTCAGAAAAAAAAAAGGGGATCCAGTTAAATGGCTTGTTATCATGTCTTCCTATACCAACAACTGTCTTTATGCCACATCCTAATGATAGTGCCTTTTGCTTTATGCCCACAGTTATAACAGTTGAGTTAGCTCAAGACATTCTTAGTTGTTCCAGTTTAAACTAACATTTTTCCTCTTCTACCAACACTATTTTTTGTATAGATATAACCTAAAAGCTTAATTGATCACACATTTGCTGAGACATCAAAGTTGGGGTGTCTTCAGCAATTTTAGGCTGCTTAGATATGAAGATAAAAACTGCCTTCTCAGGTTAGTTTGAACTGGCTTTTATAGAGCCAATTGCCAATGTAGGTAAGTAGTTTTGTTTAGTAGTTTTGTTTAGCAATCACAAAGGTGACTGGAACTCAGTCACAAAGCAACATGATTACCAAGACAAAAATCATTAGACCACAACTGTAACATTTTTACACAGGACAACTGACTAATGGCAAACACATGACTGAGAGATATGTACAAACATCTAAATGCAGTGACTGGTCAAAAATTACTTTTTCAGTAATTATGAACAGTCCTGTCTGAGGTAGTCACTACCTGTGTAATGCCTGTTTGGTAGTTACTATGTGTTGGGCCTTATGGAGCTTGTTGTACGCATGGGTTTAGTTTTAGTATATTATAAAGAAAGTAGATTTCCACTATGAACAAGAACCGACAGTGTGGCTGGGTATTGCTTCTTCTATCATCCTTGGTGTGTTGGGTTTTCTCCTGCTTTTGATAAAAAAGACTTTAGTTAGCTATACAGTTTATTGTTTTGGATTTTTATTGTTTTATTATTACTTCAATGAAGAGGCTGACGTCACTTTGTCTATTCCACTCTGATTGAATAGGCATTCATGAGGCACTTCCCATCATTTCACTTTATTCCATTTTATTCTAATCCTATACATTTCAGAAATGGTTTGCCCTTGTCTTTTTCCAAGACTGAGACAAAAAATAGCTAGCCAAAAGTAACCCAGCTGACCTTGTGCCTATGGTGGGACAAAATCCTATTAGTCTAACCGGGTAGACTAATTGCTAATTAAGCTAGTTATTTTTTTTTAAAGAAATGTATCTTTTATTGATTTTTTTAACATAATCATCATTAATATTTGGTAAACTGTGTGGTAGTCTAGGTTTATATTTACAAACAATAACAATTAATTTCTATAATTCCATACTCCACATAATAGCTTTCCTTGATTTTCTTTTCTTACAATAATATTCTCTTTTATCAACCTTAAATTAATATATTTCTTAGTAATTTTAGTAGATAACAATTGAATATAGACATTTTTCTAGTATTTCTACAAGTACCGTAACAACCACATCAATATAAATCTTCTTTGCTAATTATTTTTTTTCAATTTCTATTCTTTGTTTAGTTAAAATGTTGAAGGTCACAATAACACGTTATCTTTTCCTATGCTTGCCAATTCCTGTAATTAGGTCAGCCATAATTACGTATTTTTATCCACCACTAGATGTCAGCACCAGATCATTTTTCAATTTTCAAAACAGGCAATTGTCTTTTATTTTCATTAATAATATTTTGCCAGGAAAATCTTAACTATTTCCAGCAATTTCACACTTATTCAGGTTTAAGTCTTATATTTATTTCATTTCAATATGTTTTTTTCCCCCGTGCAAATTTAATTTGCTGCTTCTGTCTGTAGGAGGATGGAGCAAAAATCCCCTTACTCTCACTTTTGGGGGATTTTTGTTTTCTTGGATTTTTTTTCCCTCAGGAGATCAATCAGGTAGAAGAGAGAGAATCAATATTCTTACCCATTTTCAGACATGTTGTTTACAAGCTTAACTTAGTGCTTTTTGGCTGCGGCTGCTTGTAGCTTGGGCTAGACTCTGAGTGACACTAGCCTTTTTTCTGGAGGCCTTTCCCTGACTGACCAGATTTACTGCCATCTCTCCATGGTCAGCATGGCTTCCTTCCTTCTTTGGCACTTCTTTGGTTGACTTTTGCCCCATTTAGGGTCCCCAAACAGAGAAGAATCAGCCGTAGGGTGTGGAGCCCCATGATCCCTCAGCTACTTGCGCTACTGCGTAAAATCGGAAGCCCTAATTAAGCTAGTTCTCTGTTTTCTGTCAGGTATCTGTATAAGCTCAGTAACTGTGCTTATTTTATGTAACTTTGAAATCTCTTTACCACAGAGCTGCATCTAAATTAGCAACACATCTACATGGGCTCTACCTTGCTGCTGGTGCTTCTTTCAAAGACAGAAGAAAAAATGGCCAAGGAAAGTAGCTCCAGAGACATCTGGAGAGACTGAAGGTGGCAAGCACTCAATCTGGCAAGGATGTTGTGAGTGCCACATTTAATACTGTCTTCTTACAAGTGTCATTAAAATATAATTTTAACAATTTTTTTAATTTTTTTAAAATGTAAACCAGTTACTAGCTGAAGCTGTATTTGAAGTTTTCCATAAAACATCTAAAATACAATCTGAATAAAAAAATATAAATAATGAAATCAAATAAAATACACAATAAAAGCATTATACAAAGCACAGTTGTCGTTTAAAAATAAAAATGAAAACACAGGTAAATACAATTAAAAGACAATTAGAACACCTGGCCCCTTCATGGATTACTGCCTTGTCGTGGGGAAGGGGCTTGCATAATTCAATGAAGCTATGAGCTATGCCGTGCAGGGCCACTCAAGACGGAAAGGTCATAGCAGAGAGTTATGACAAAATGTGATCCACTGGAGAAGGAAATGGCAACCCACTCCAGTATCTTTGCCATGAAAACCCTATGGATAGTACCAAAAGGCAATATGATATGACGCTGGAAGATGAGTCCCTCAGGTCGGAAGGCGTCCAATATACTACTGGGGAAGAGCAGAGGGCTAGTAATGTGCATAATTGTACATTGCTATGCATCACTTAAGTAATGTAAATGTCACATATCCCTGTTGAATATACAGTAGAGGTGACAAATAGATTTAAGGAATTGGATCTGATAGACAGAGTGCCTGAAGAACTATGGACAGAGGTTCGCAACATTCTAGAACAGGTAGCAATCAAAACCATCCCAAAGAAAAAGAAATGCAAGAAAGCAAAATAGTTGTCTGAGGAAGCTTTGCAAATAGCTGAGGAAAGGAGGAAAGCGAAAGACAAGGGAGAAAAAGAAAGATACGCCCAATTGAATGCAGAATTCCAGAGAATAGCTAGAAGAGATAAGAATGTCTCTTAAATGAACAGTGCAAAGATATAGAAGAAAACAATAGAATAGGGAGGAGCAGAGATCTTTTCAAGAAAATTGGAGAGATGAAGGGAACGTTTAATGCAAAAATGGGCATGATAAAGGACCAAAATGGCAGGGACCTAACAGAGGCAGAAGAAATTAAGAAGAGGTGGCAAAATTACACAGAGGAACTATACAAGAACGAGCTTAATTTCCCTGATAATCACAATGAGGTGGTCACTGACCTCGAGCCAGACATCCTAGAATGTGAAGTGAAGTGGGCCTTAGAAAAACTGAGCAACAACAAAGTTAGTGGAGGTGACAGTATTCCAGCTGAGCTATTCAAAATCTTAAAAGACAATGCAGTAAAAGTGCTACAATCAATTTGCCAGCAAATTTGGAAAACTCAACAGTGGCCACAGGATTGGAAAAGATCAGTTTATATTCCAATTCCAAAGAAAGGCAGTGCCAAAGAATGTTCAAACTATCGCACCATTGCACTCATTTCTCATGTTAGTAAAGTTATGCTTAAAATCCTACAAGATAGACTTCAGTAGTATGTGGATCGAGAACTACCAGAAGTACAGGCAGAATTTCGAAGAGGCAGAGGAACTAGAGATCAAATTGCCAACATACGCTGGATCATGGAGAAAGCTAGAGAGTTCCAGAAAAACATCTACTTCTGCTTCATTGACTATGCTAAAGCCTTTGATTGTGTGGATCATAACAAACTGTGGCAAGTCCTTAAAGAGATGGGCATACACTCCATCTTATTTGTCTCTTGAGAAACCTATATGTGGGCCAAGAAGCAACAGTGAGAACTGGACACGAAACCACTGATTGGTTCAAAATTGGGAAAGGAGTCCGGCAAGGCTGTATACTGTCGCCTTGCCTATTTAACTTATATGCAGAGCACATCATGAGAAAGGCAGGGCTAGATGAATCAAAAGTTGGAATTAAGATTGCTGGAAGAAATATCAACAATCTAAGATATGCAGATGATACCACTCTAATGACAGAAGGTGAAAAGGAACTAAAGAGCCTCTTGTTGCGAGTGAAGAAGGAGAGTGCAAAACTTGGGTTGAAACTAAAAATTAAGAAAACCAAGATCATGGCATTCGGCCCTCTCAATTCCTGGCAAATAGATGGGGAAGAAATGGAGGTAGTGACAGATTTTATTTTCCTGGCCTCCAAGATCACTGCAGATGGGGACTGTAGCCAAGAAATTAAAAGACGCTTGTTTCTGAGGAGGAAAGCCATGGTAAATCTAGACAGCACTCTAAAAAGCAGAGACATCACCCTGCCAACAAAAGTGCGTATAGTCAAGGCTATGGTCTTCCCAGTTGCAATGTATGACAGTGAAAGTTGGACCATAAAAATGGCTGAGCGCCAAAGAATTGAGGCCTTTGAACTATGGTGCTGGAGAAGACTCCTGCGAGTCTCTTTGACTGCAAGGCGATCAAACCAGTCAGTCCTAGAGGAGATCAACCCTGACTGCTCTTTAGAAGGCCAGATCCTAAAGCTAAAACTCAAATACTTTGGCCACCTAATGAGAAGGCAGGACTCAATGGAGAAGAGCCTAATGCTGGGAAAGATTGAGGGCAAGAGAAGAAGAGGATGACAGAAAATGAGGTGGCTGGATGGAGTGACTGAAGCAGTAGGCGTGAGCTTAAATGGACTCCAGAAGATGGTAGAGGACAGGAAGGTCTGGAGGAACATTGTCCATAGGGTCGCAATGGTCAGACACAACTTCGCAGCTAACAACAACAACAGAATACCTGGAAAAAAGATAAATCTGGAACTAAAATTATGCTGATGTGATTGAAATTCTATAATTTTTGTGCTAACACACACCAAAACTCTCCCCTTCATGGAGTGCCATCTCATTTCCTTTTGTTAGGGGACCAGTATGAGAGCCTCATTAGGAGGTCTTAGATTCCATAGGTAACCTGATCCTAATTCAAGTAGGAAGTTATGCAAATAAATGTAATGCTGCCTCTGTCTAGATAAGATTGTAGTTCGTAAGTCAACTGAAACTGATAAAAGACATTTGTTGCAACTGAGGCCACCTAGTGTCATGGAGCATCTAGGAGCACCCCAAATTATGAAGCTATCCCTTTAGGGTCAACACAGGCTGTTCCAAGGCAGCCAGGGCACCACTCACCTGGCCAGATGCACTGGCTACACATGGTATCTCATCTTGTTTGGACTGAATCTGTTTACTGGCCCTCATCCAACCCATTACCCTGCCCATGCATAGGTTCAGAATGCTAACTGCCTCTCCTGAAAACGAAGTAGAGCCCCAGCTGCACATTGTTTGCACATCGGCCCACATCCCTCTATAGCTTTTCCCAACAATTGCATGTAGATTTAAAAGGCATAAGGATAAAATGGAACCCCAATCACCAAGAGGCAGAAGACTAATCCCAGGACCACTTTCTGAAAATGGCTATCCAAGTAGGAGTGGAATAACCACTGAAATCTACATTTCAATTCTCACAGCCTGTTTGGACATACATCATGATTGATGGTATCAAAAACCACACAAGAAGCAGGAGGACCAACAAGATCACATCCCACTCCACCCCAGCACTAATAATAATAATAATAATAATAATAATAATAATAATAGTAATAACAACAACAACAACAACAACAATAATAGTGGTGGTGATGAATTGACAAATTCACCATTAGTCAATTGAAAAAGGCGGCCTTAGTAGGACTGCTTCCATCCTGTGATGCTATCTATAATACCATCAAACATCCACATCTGCCTATTCCAGGTCCTTGGTAAGGACTCGATGGGTAGACAAAAATGCCAAATCCAGTCTGAAGGTCTGGCTGACTACGCGATGATATAATAATAATAATAATAATAATAATAATAATAATAATAATAATAAT
>JAKJMR010001116.1:274719-288416 GCA_024449315.1 Daboia siamensis
ATAATAATAATAATAATAATAATAATAATAATAATAATAATAATAATAATTTGGAAGGGACCTTGGATGTCATATAATCCAACCCCCTGCTCAGGCAGGAAACCCTATACCATTTCAGACAAATGGCTATGCAGTCTCTTCTTAAAAACTTCCAGTGTTGGAGCATTCACCACTTCTGGAGGCAGGTTGTTCCACTGATTAATTGTTCTAACTGTCAGAAAATTTCTCCTTAGTTCTACGTTGTTTCTCTCTTTGGTTAGTTTCCATCTATTGCTTCCTCTCCTTGCCTTCAGGTGCTTTGGAGAATAGCTTGACTCCCTCTTTTTTGTGGCAGCCCCTGAGATATTGGAGCACTGCTACCATGTCACTCCTCATTCTTCTCTTCATTAGACTAGACATACCCAATTCTAGCAACCATTCCTTACATGTTTTAGCCTCCAGTCCCGTAATCGTCTTTGTTGCTCTTCTCTGTACTCTTTCTGGAGTCTCAACATCTTTTTTACATCATGGTGATGTAAAAAATACTGGATGCAGTATTCGAAGTGTAGTCTTACCAAGGCATTGTAAATTGGTATTAACACTTCATGTGATCTTGATTCTATCTCTCTGTTAATGCAGCCTAGCACTGTGTTGGCTTTTTTGGAAGCTGCAGCACACTGCTGGCTCATATTTAAGTGATTGTCCCTCTCACAGTTACTACTATTGAGCAAGGTACCACCTATACTATACTTGTGCATTTGGTTTTTCTTGCCTAAATATAGAACCTTACTTTTTTCACCACTAAATTTCATTTTATTAAATAGTGCCCAAAGTTCAAGATAATCTCACAAATTGCCAGGGCAATTTCTGTTCCATAGTTTGGTCTTAAATCAGATTTCAATGCATCCAGAATATCAGTTTCCTCCAGGAAAGCCTGGCCTTGACTGGCCATCATCTGCTCAAGTGCTCTGCCTAGCAAGGCAACATTGGCCACTGGCCTTCAGTTATTTCCATTCTCTGAGTCCAGATTCAGCTTATTTAGAAGTAGCCTGATCACTGCTTCTTTTAATGATGCTGGAATTGCTCCCTCTCTCAAAAGATATTTATGACCTCATGGACCCAGGAGGATAGCTTCCTGCTCCCAAATTTAATAATCCAAAATGAGCATGATTTGAGAATATAAGTGGTAGACTGAACATGTCTAATTACTTTGTCTTCCCTCTCATGCCTCAAAGAATATATGTCATCCATTAGGAAAAAAGAACTTTACAAGATATATTAAGTGAACCATTGAAAGATGTTTGCAATGAACTTTTCTTGGAGGCTGAACTCCCAAAACACGGATAGAAGCAAATATTATCTTATTACCAAAAAAAAAAAAAAGATTCAGATTTGACACAGATAAAAAATTATACACTGATGTCATTACTAAATGTGGATTATAATTTTTTTTTTACTTCAATAATGGCAGAGAGACTGAAAAGATTCTTAACTAAATTTATACATTCAGACCAAAATGATTCCAGCTTCCTTCTAGCAAGGATTTGCCGGTGTATTAGACTAATAAAGGACTTTTAAGGTAAACAATGCCTCAGAGTCACTTGAAAAGCCCATAGGTTGGAAATTTGACACAAACAGAGAAAGTTATTATGAATGGAGATTATACTGAGAACTTTGAGATAAGAAAAGATACAAGGCAAGGATGTCCATTATTTCCATTGTTATTTAATTTGACCTTGAAAGTTCTAAATAGAAATAATAGACAAGATACAGAAATTAAAGGACTAGAAATAAAAGGTGAAACATATAAATTACAAGCATTTGCTGATAATTTAGTATTTATTTTAGAAGAACCCGTGGAGATGATTCCTAAACTACTGGGAAAGATAGAACAATATGGAGAAATGGCAGGACTGAAAATAAACAGAGGAAAAAACAAATTAATAGTTAAAAATCTTACAGATAAATAAAAAAAATGTCGGAAAAAATAAAATTGCAAATAGTTAAAAAGGTCAAATATCTGGGAATATATTTACCAGCAAGATGTTCAACAATAAAAGAAGATAATTATGAAAAACTATTGAATCAAATAACAGTAGATTTGGAAAAATGGAAAAACTTGCAATTGTCAATATTAGGAAGAATTTCTACAGTGAAAATGAATATACTACTGAAAATTTTATTTTTACTCCATACAATACCTATAAAACTTGAGAATTTTTTTTTTTGAAGATTTAAATTCATTAATTTTGAAATTTATTTGGCAAGGAAAGAAAGCTAGACTTAAGATGAAAATGTTACAAGACGCCAAAGAAAATGGAGATTTTGGTTTACCAGAGTGGGTTTTATATTATCAAGCATCTGCCTTAACATGGGTAAAAGAATGGATAACTCTTAGAAACAAAAAGCTGTTATATCTGGAGGGGCATGATTTACAATTGGGGTGGCATGCTTTTTTATGGTATGGGAAAAATAAAATTCATAAATACTTCCAAAATCACTATATAAGAAATGCATTATTAATAACATGGGAAAAATAAAATGTAAAATATATTTGAAAATTCCAGAGTGGTTGTCAATAATGGAAGCATTTGTACACCCAAATTTAGTGGACTTTGAAAAAATTTGGACGTAGAGAGATATACTAAACTCTGAAGGGAATTTAAAATGTAAACAAGAAATGAAAAATCAGGGTATCAATTTATCATGGTGGGCACAGTTACAAATGCAAGCTAGATATGATAAAGAAGTTAAACTGTATGGATTTTATAAGGAACAAACTGTGTTTGATAAGATATTGTTAACTTCTGATGAGAAACAAACTAAGAAAATGTATAATTTCTTATTAACTTTGAAAATGGAAAGCGAACAAGTTAAAGAAACAATGATAAGATGGGCGAAAAATTTTGGATACAATATAGAACTAGAAAAATGGCAAAATATATGGGGAAAAATTATAAACTGACAATGTCAACTTGCTGCAAAGAAAATTTATATAAAATGTTTTATAGATGGCACTTGGCACCAGCAAGACTAGCAAAAATGTTTTAAAACATGTCAGATAGATGTTGGAAATGTAAACATAGGTCAGGCACTTATTACCATGTTTGGCGGACATGTGACAAAGTAAAGAGTTATTGGGAAAAGATACAGGCTTAACTAAAAAAGATGTTGGGAGAACACGTAGATTTTAAACCTGAACTTTTTTTTACTAGATATAATGCCAGAAAAGACTGATAAACAAAGTATATATTTGATTTTGCATGTTACAACAGCGGCAGGAATTATATTTGAGCAATATTGAAAAAATGAAGGAATACCATCAGATGAAGAAATAATTAAAAAAATACTAGAATGCGCAAAGATGGACAGACTGAGTACGAGACTGAAAGAAAAAGCTGAAACGGAATATTATGAAACTTGGGATTTATTTGATCGATGGCTAGAGGAAAGAATAAAGGATTAGGAACTAAATATGTAATAGCGAATGTAAACTCAGACAGCACGTTTGTTGAATAAATATTACTGAATGTGTGGGGAAAAAACTCAATAAAAACTTTTTTTTAAAAAAGGAGAGACGAACAGTCTAACAGAGACTTGGTGGAGCAGAGGGCTAATGCCTCCTTAAGTAACACCATCTGCCTGCAATTAGTGCAGGTTCGCGTCCCACCAGGCTCAAGGTTGACTCAGCCTTCCATCCTTCCGAGGTAAGTAAAATGAGGACCCAGATTGTTTGGGGCAATAAGCTGACTTTGTAATAATGCCGCTTGGGATGTGTGTGAAAGCCCTAACAAGCAGGCATATACATAGAATGAAGGCTACTGCTAAGCTTGTAAGCTGCCCTGAGTCTTCGGAGAAGGGCGGGATATAAATGTCATAAAAAAAAAAAAAAATTATTGGAGGCTGTGCATTTGTCATCACTGAAAGTTTTTAAGAAAAAGCTGGAGAACCAAGCTCCATGTATGTTTAACTGGTTTTCCTACATATTGTAAAAAAAGATGGACTATATTATCATTTCCAGTGTTAGAATTATTTGATTTTACTGCAATGGGAAATTGCTGAAAAATTGGTAAAAGAGGGGAAGTGCTGAAACCAGCATGTTGTATCAAATAAACATTGTTATCATCATAATAATATATCCATAATAAAAAAAAATATTTTGATTTGATTTGATCTGATTCAGCTACTACTACTATTATTGGGGGGAAACTTGTCTTCCTGAAACATGACGTGTAACATTGGCAAACTCATTAACAAATTGACACATTCAAGCAATTATGCCTGATTATAATTTGTAATCATTGACATTCCAAAAAATTATTACTTATTTATTTATATCCAACCTTTATTATTTTTACAAATAACTCAAACTGGCAGACATAATGAATAGTCCTTCTTCCTCCTACTTCTCCAAAGCAACAACCCTGTGATGTGAGTTGGACTGAGAGAGAGTGACTGGCCCAATGTCACTCAGTTGGCTTTCATGGTTAAGATGGGGCTAGAACTAAGTGATGACTTCTAAATCTAAATTAGGCATTCTTTTGTTTTAGACTTGGCAATCCACCGAAATAAGTTGCAACTGATTTAATATTTAGCATGTACTTCAAACTGGCAAGACAGTTACATGCATGCACCCAAATAAATACAAGGAAGGCAAGACCTTGGCCAGTAGGTAGTGTAAGGACCTGCCTCAGTTAAACCTCCCAAGAAAGCAGAACTCTTGAATCTTGCATTGTTTCAACAGAAACTTTTATTGGAAAGTATTGACTGCAGGAAAGTAAGGGAGGATCTGGGAATTTACCATGCAAAACTTTCAATTAAAATAATCCAGTCAAACCCCATCCCAACTGTCCATCAAACAGAGCCAATCCATAGGTGTTAAATTGTTGTGGGAAAGAACCAATAAGGCACTGTTCTCAAGGCTGTCAGGTCTCTCTGCGGCTTCTTCCCTCCACCTGGAGATAAGGCAGATGGCTGGAGGCACATTCCATTCTCACCCCAAGAAGGAAACCTCAAAGAGGAAGGAACAAAGCAAAGGAAATACAGTGCAGAATACCCATAGGTCCCCCTCCTCCCCCATCAGTATGGCAGAAACCAAAAATGAGAAGAAAAGATAGGAGAGAGAGGGAAAAGGGTTTATGACATGCCGCCCCCCCCACTTAAAAAATGAAAGATTTACCAGGGGCTCATCACTGGAGTCGCTGTCAGACACCTCCGGTCTCTTTTCTGGTGGGGTTGGAGTTTCCCCTCCCAGTTTTTTGGAGGACTGGACCTCAACAACCTTGGAGCTTTTCATCACCATCCCCCTGGGGCACTGGGGGTTTTTTCCCACTCCAGGCCAATCTGCCTTCCTTACCAGAGTCTTTGAACGGCATTGTGCAGCTCGATGGCCCTTTTTACCACACTTAAAGCAGGCAGTGGAGCATGACTCTCTTTTCTTCTCTGGGGACAGCGCTTCCATGCCTGACCCAAAAGGTGTTGATTTCAGGATTGGTCTATCTCCACTTCCTCAGCTAGGATGCACTAATCGTGGAAATGGGCAGGGACTCACCGGGCGATGCAAGCATGGTAGAGATTGTTGTTTAGCCCGTCTTTGAAACAACTCACCAAGATTTTTTGTGGCCAGTTGAGACAGCAAGCCAGGTCTTAGAATTCCTCAGTTTTTTTGGCCACTGCATCAGCCCTGCCTCACAGTTGTGATTGGTCCCTAGCCTTCCGGTTGGCTAAGGGGTCCTCAAATCTCCATCTCAGCTTGGCCATGAATTGGTTAAAATTTCAGAGTTCAGGAGTGTTGGCATTATGTAGGGTCACCATCCAGTGGACTGCTGTGCCCTCCAGGGCCATGGTTACAACTCTGACCAGTCTGCTCTTGCTGGGGATCTCTCAGCCATACTCATGCATGTAGCTCAGGACTTGAGCCAAAAAGAAGCCCAGCTGTTGGGGGTCCCCATCATATTTCATGCCCAGGAGGGGAGTTTTATGATCAGGGTGGCGATTTCCCCTCCTGTTGCCCCATCTGGAGTAGCTCGGGCTGGGGTTGCTGCTGCGGTCACAGCCCCTACACTTTCTGTGGTGCTGGTAGAGGTTCCAGGGTTGGCAGGTTCACTCTCCCCCTTTTCCTCTTCCTCCTCCAGCCTTCTCCTGACCGTGCCCCGGAAGGGGTCCATTTCTTCCTCTTTGAGGTTTTTGAAAGCTTCCACCATTAGGTTTATAGCTTGCTTGAGGAAGCGGTTGGACCAGGTCGGCCTTTCGTCTTCCTCCTCACTAAGGTTAAGCAAACTGTTCCATCTCACATTTTTACCCCAGTTGATGGCTGCTGCAGTGGAGGATCACTTTCTTGGATCTTTCTTCCCAATCCTCTTTCTTCTCCATGCCAATCAACCATCCTGGCTTTCCAAGTTTCTCCCTGGTCTCTGCCTCATTGCTTGAGCTGGAGCAGTCAGAGCTGCTATCGCTCGGGAACGCCTTTGGGGAAGCTTCCACCCAGTGCTCACTTTCTCCCTTCTTGCTGCCGTGATTAGACATTGCTTGCGTGGTCCCCATGGAAGGGAGTTTCTTCCTTCTAGGTTGACCACTTTGCAGATCCCACCTAATGTAAGGACCTGCCTCAGTTAAACCGCCCAAGAAAGCAGAATTCTTGAATCTTGCATTGTTTCAATGGGAACTTTTATTGGAAGGTATTGACAGTAGGGGAATAAGGCAGGATCTGAGAATTTCCTGCACGAAACATTAGATTAAAAGAACCCAATCAAACCCCATCCCAAATGTCCATCCAGCTGGTTCAAACAGAGCCAATCCATAAGTGTTAAATTGTTGTGGGAAAGAACCAATAAGGCTGTCAGGTCTCTCTGCGGCTTCTTCCCTCCAACTGGAGATAAGGCAGATGGCCAGAGGCACATTCCATTCTTACCCCAAGAAGTAAACCTCAAAGAGGAAGGAACAAAGCAAAGGAAATACAGTGCAGAATACCCATAGGTCCCCCTCCTCCCCCATCAGTATGGCAGAAACCAAAAATGAAGGGAAGGAATAGGAAAAAGAGGGAAAGGAAGTTCTGACAGGTAGAATGCAGTGCCAGTGGAGCCAATTCATGTTGCAGCCATGCGTTCAGTGATCCAGAGTTAAAAGTCCACACTAGTCTAAAATCATAGATATAAAAGACAAGAAGCAGGACTAGACAGCTGGTAGTGCAGTTTCAAGAAAACAGAATTAGGTAGTGGCAAAGAAACAAGAATAGTCCAAATCAGTCCAGTAGTCACAATTCCACAATTCTTGCCCAGCTGTAAAACCCACAGTATGGCATATATGCTATTACTATAGTTCATATGCTATTACTCCACTGAAAGCTTTCATTGACATTTCCCTTTGACATGCTTTCATGTTGTACTTGTGACCAATCTTCTCCTCAGGAACATGTGCATTTGCCACTTTCCCTCCAGATCCATATTTACTTGAGGAAACACTGTTTTAAAATGCTTTTGTTTGCACATGGGCCCTATGGATAGTACCTGCATATCACATTTTAACATTATAATACATATGTGTCCTCTTACTCCTCACCTTGTCACATTTTGTAGCATTGTAGCAATAAAAAAAGCATTGCATTTTCAAATTTTGAATGATTTGTGCTTCAAACTTTGATGTTAGCATATTTAATATGACAGTCCATTTTTAGTTATACTAAAAATGAAAGTCAGGCTTTTTATGGATGTATTTTAATTTTGTATTCATTTTTATTTACTGGTTACTTAAGCGTAACTGTTTTAAAGGTACTTATAGATCATTCCTTTTGGTACTGTCCATGGGATTTTATTTTCCTGGGCTCCAAAATCACTGCAGATGGGGACTGTAGCCAAGAAATTAAAAGATGTTTGCTCCTGAGGAGGAAAGCAATGGCAAATCTATACAGCACACTAAAAAGCAGAGACATCACCCTGTCAACAAAAGTGAGTATAGTCAAGGCTATGGTCTTCCCAGTTGCAATGTATGGCAGTGAAAGCTGGACCATAAGAAAGGCTGAGTGCCAAAGAATTGAGACCTCCAGCATCTATGGTGCTGGAGAAGAATCCTGTGAGTCCCTTGGACTGCAAGGTGTTCAAACCGGTCAGTCCTAGAGGAGATCAACCCTGATTGCTCTTTAGAAGGCCAGATCCTGAAGTTGAAACTCAAATACTTTGGCCACCTAATGAGAAGGCAGGACTCAATGGAGAAGAGCCTAATGCTGGGAAAGGTTGAGGACAAGAGAAGAAGGGGACGACAGAGAATGAGGTGCTGGATGGAGTCACTGAAGCAGTAGGCGTGAGCTTAAATGGACTCCAGAAGATGGTAGAGGACAGGAAGGCCTGGAGGAACATTGTCCATGGGGTTGCGATGGGTCGGACACGACTTCGCAGCTAACAACAACATAGATCATTAATGGGCATATTATTTGTACTCGTCTGAAACCACAATGGCTGGCTGATTAACTACAGGTTTAACTCTCTGATATATCTCATATAGTTATAAAGTAAATTATTTTAATTGTGCTTCTTACTCTTCTTGTATAATTGTGTTGTTTTTACCTTTACTTTTTTTGCAGAAAAACCCAATATTTTTAAATTCTAGTTTTAAATGCATTGCTTTTACTCTTTGACAATGTCCTTTCACCTGTATTAAGTAAAATGTAATCGACACATGGACCTTTTCCAGAATCAGTAATGAGAAGTTAATTGCTTTATCCAACAAACAGTCATAAATGAGTGGAATTTTTATCAACTATTAGCAGTTTCATAGAATATGTGCACACGGGCACAGAAGGGAATTACAACATGTGCCGTAAAGGTGCTATTTATATTAATTAAATCTTCACTGGATTTCTACAAAATACTTTACTACAGAACTATATCCACAACAGACAATATATTTTTTCTCACTACAGCCTAAAATATGCCTTCAGAAAAGGTGGTCATTTTTTTCAATTTTAATAAAAATCAAAGAAGTTAAGGTTCTTCTGGCAGTCTTGTTCTTTTCTTCTTGGTTTTATATATTTCCAACTTCTTTGCACAATATAATCCATAGATGTATATACAGGTAGTCCTTGATTTACAACAGTTCATTTAGTGACCATTCAAAGTTACAACGGCACTGAAAAAAGGGACTCACAACTATCTGCACACTTACGTTGCAGCATCCCCAAGGTTACCTGATCAAAATTCAGATGGTTAGCAACTGACTCATATTTATGACAGTTGCAGTGTCCCAGGGTCATGTGATCATTTGTTGTGACCTTCTGAAAACTAAAGTCAATGGGGAAGCCAAATTCACTTAACAACCATGTTACTAACTTAACATTGTCAGTGATTCACTTGACAAATGTGTCAAGCAAGGTCATAAAATGGGCCAAAACTCATTTAACAAATATCTCACTTAGCAACAGAAATTTTGGGCTCAATTGTGGTTGTAAGTCAAGGACTACTTTTACATGCAACTAGATTCATTGCTCAGGTTATATGAAACTTTTCAAGAGGAAAGGAAAATAGAATGTTTATCCCCAGAATACTTCTGGGATCCACTCTTGGCCTGATGTTTGACATGCCCAGACAACCATGGAGGAAGAAAATGATGAAATGGGTGTCATGCATACAACATGCTTTTCAAATTTACCACATGGAAATAAGTAAATAAATAAGCGACATTTTATTTTGTTCGTACATATATAGGATTAATGTACAAAACAGAGATGTGCATAAACCAGAAAAATGTTTTTTGATAGTTCATGTCCAAACTGAAACACACAAGTACAGAACCAATGAGCTTTATTTTTATTTTTTTCATGGATACAGGCTGAAATGTGGTTGTTCCAGACAGTGGTGGCATACAGTGATGGAGGGGGCCAAGGCTAAAGGATTTCTTGAACAATAGTGGAACCTAAGTGCCAAGTTAGCTCAAATGTATATAATCTCTATGCTATCAACTGGCACTTCAGATTAATTGCAGCTTCTTCACAGCTCTTTCCCCAGCATAAAAAGGAATGCATGAAGCCTTTTGTAATAGCAATCGTTCCTGTCAATATTACAAGTCAGTAAAAATGGTTGCACATTTCTTTTTCCTGTTTATATATCCCTCTTATATGGTTAATTTGTTTTACTGCTTCAAATTTAAAAAGTATAGCTTCATTTTTGTCCTGTCATCTTTATATATGCATTCCTTCCCAACCATAAATGATGCTAAAATGATAAAACATTCCTTGCAATGACTTGAAGTTACTTACACTCTTCCATATTTACAGTGCAATTTTACACACAGATATGCATAAGGTGAACTTTATGTTTTGATGTTGTGGTGTCTGGCCATTTGTTCCCCTTGTCCAATCTCTGTTTTTCTATTTTACCTTAAATCATCAAGTCTGTTTCAATAAAAATAATAATTTTCTTTTGAAGATATTCTAGAAATTGTAGCACTTTATATCAGAGCTCTATGTAGTACTGATTTATTTTGGTTGGGTAATATATACAATGATATTTTGCAATGTTTCATTTTCTGCTGTGTTGTTATTAGCTACCTACTTTTCATAGAGATGGGGAAAAGAAAATCTATTCATAATGTCAGGCAATACTCTTGTAGCATAAGGCTAAAAAGACATTTGTTTTCAGAATTAATATCTGCTTCCCCTGGCATCATTTCTCACATATTAGTTTAAAAAGGAAGTTTAAAAGGATAGCCCTAGTTTCCTTTGCAGCTCTTAAAATGGCAGATTTTGCCATAGCTCACAGCAGGAAGCCGCATGGCGCTTTGGGCCATTGCTGTTGCTCAGGGCAGGACGCCATATGTGCTTCAGTCTGTTTCCGCTGCTCATGGCAAGAAGCTTCATCTCCCCCATGCCCCCTTGCCCCCAAACTAGGGCTTACTTTAGGGGGGCTTATATTAGGTCCACCCCCAAAAATCAAGTTGAGGCTTACTTTCTGGTGGGGGCTTATTTTGGGGGAAATAAGGTAGGTCTTTGACTATCATGTCTACTTATCTTGATGCTATTTCTGGATCCAGAGAATACTTATGACATTCTCTCTCTCTCTCTCTCTCTCTCTCTCTCTCTTTCTTTCACCCATCTCAATCCAAATGACTATGTATACTTTTTATATAAAGATTATTAAATAAGCATTTACTGAAATCATTTTTTTCTACCTCATGTATCAGTTCCAGTTCCAAGAACTCAGCATTTCACAAAGCTCAGTATTTCCAGGAATTTAGCATGTTGTTCTTAAAAGCATGCAGTGAATCAAATATGTAGTTAAATGAGCAATCCATAATTGTCAATATAAAAATATACTTGTCACATGTACTTGTATCTTTGTATATGTTTCAGTTCTATAACCTTTAAAAATACTAGAATTACCAAGTAAGTGTTAATAAGATTTATTTCATTTTATTTTCAGGTGTATATAGTAAATATTTTACTTTACTAATGGACTTGTTTTTTCACATTATTAGTTAACATTTAAATTTCTACTCTGGTCTTCATTCAAATCATTTCATGCAAAGCAAATGAGACATTTATATTACTTGACTGATGCATTGCAATGTACAATTATGCACATTTTTACTGTTGTACTAAAAATAGGACTTTTGCACTTGTCCTTTTTTAAAAGTTGGTAAAATATTTTGTTTTGTCTCCCACCTCCATTTTATATCCCTATGAATTATTCATTTAGAGATTAATTAGACTAATATGTAATTAATATTTAAATAGCATTCAACTTAAACTAGTTTTGTGATTCCTTCCACTACATGGAAAAAACTAATTATTCTACTGGAGTTATGGAGCTGGACAAAAAAAATAAACATACCAATTATTAAAATAATTACATTTTACTCATGATTCATAAACTTTGAGATACTACAAATGCTCACTATAGGCTCACTATAGGCACACACACACACACACACCCACACACCCACACACCCACACAAACACAGAGAGAGAGAGAGAGAGAGAGAGAGAGAGAGAGAGAGAGAGAGAGAGAGAGAGAGAGAGAGAGATTAAACATACTGTATACAGCATATGTATAGGCCTATACCCTTACATATAAGCAGTGCTTTTTTTGTAAAAGAAAAAGGTGCCGGAACTCACACATGTCATACAACCCGCCTTGCCTATCCTGAAAAGGTTCCATCCAAAAAAGGTGCCGGAACTCCGTTCTGAGCGTTCTATGAGAAAAAAAGCCCTGCATATAAGTAACATATAAATATTAATCACTGTCCATCTTGAATACATAATGGAAGGAGGAAGCTTTAGAATTCACAAGGTTAATTATGGAACAAAACTGTGACTGAATCTGGATGTTCTCTTTCAGATACCACAAAGCCTCCTCCCAGAAGGAAAACAGGTTGTGAAGAGGATGTGTAGTGTTCCAAACAATCTTACGGACCCTACTCAAGCAACACTTATGTGCTATGTCCTGGATGGAAGGGAGGGAACTGCCAATAACCTTTTCAGCCATCCTTACCACTCTCTGCCCCACCTTCCTGTCTGAAGCAGTGATTCTTCCAAACCAGACTATGATGCTGTATGACAGAATGTTCTTGATTGTCCCTCTGTAGAAAGTGGTAAAGATAGGAGAAGGAAGATGTGCTTTTCTCATGCAATGCAGAAAATGCAGGCGCTGCTGTGCCTGCTTCACCAGTGTCTCGCTGTTGAGCAACCAAGCCAGCTACTTGTTAAATGCACACCCAAGAATTTGATCCTGGTAACCATCTCCACAGGTGAATCATTGATGCACAAAGAATGGCTGTGCCTGCTTTTTTTGAAATCGACAATGATCTCTTTGGTTTTTCCACTGTTTAAAACTAGGCTATTTTCCTAACACCAGTTCACCAAAACCTCAACCTTCTTGCGGTAAGCACCCTCATTATCATCATGAGTAAGGCCCACTACTGTTGTATTTTTCTGTGAACTTCACAATACAATATGGTTGGTGGCAAACCTAGCACTACAGTCATGGGTCAACAGGGTGAAAAGCAGCCAACTTAGGACCGTATCACCATAACAAATCACCATAATCATAATTCAGTATTATAAGAATTTTTTTACCTAAGAAAAAAAATCCTGTTTTATTTCTGGACTGAGACACATTGATAATACCTTATTTGATATTCGGTACAACTACAGGATATCACATCCTCTCATTGTACATATTCCGCTGCTATTGTGCCAACATCTTTTGTTTCCAAGAAAGCAATAGTGAATTGTTTTTCTTTCAGTGTGCTGATATTCCTGGACATAAATACTTGTAGATACTATATGCATGTATGTATATGTATACATCTGCACAAAAAATCTGCATGAAGTCACACATTTATATATACAAAGTATCAAAATGAGCATCCCTTTGTTGTCAGCCTTTTACACTCCAATATCTTCTAGTCTTACTTTTATCACCAGTGCCAGGAAGGCACAGTAGCTAAGAGCTTTGCACAGTATGTAAGAGGTGATCATAACAAGGAAGCTGGCAGTGCAGATTAGCCCTTAGAGAAATAACTACATAATGAAATGCAGGTCACTTACTACATAACCAAGTGCATACATGCCTCTGTGAAGAAATTTGCCATCATATCTGAAACTATACACCCAAACAAAGAAAACAAAGTATTCTTATTTTGCAAAATAATATTGTTATTTGTTACTGAATGTGTTGCAGTAAACATGAGCTTCTTGCAATGACCTTTTCATGCACTGTTATAATGCA
>JAKJMR010001116.1:298416-309992 GCA_024449315.1 Daboia siamensis
AAAAAAAACTGATAACAACATAGAATAAAGAAATTTGTTGAGGTACAAATTCAAGATAATGCATTTAGAAAGTAATTGCTATATTCAGTGAAAGAAAATAAAAATTCTGCAAGATTTCAAAGCAAAGTTCTGGGAAATAAAGTCTATATTTTCTTCAGTACAATCAAATTTATTTTTTTTTGCTTTCATCCACCAAATACTCCACTGGTTTAAAGTAAAAGTTCAGGAAGGAGCTGAGAAAATCATTGCCACATCATAAGGTGGCCAGAGCTCACATTACCCAAATTTACTGAGAGACTGTAATTATATTTGCCAAACAGTGACAAAGCTGAATGCTGCAGGCATTTTCAGTTTGATAATGATGCTGTTTTAATTTGTCATACATCACTTAGTTGAATATAAAATATATCTGTAGTACACATTTTAGAAGGAAAGAAGAGATTCTGCCAGTTCACAAACATTATTACCCCAAAGTAATTGAAGAATATATGAAACAATAAGATTCCTTAATGTTTGCCAGTACAAAGATTTTTATTAGTGTATTTAACATTGCTAAATTGTGTAATTTATTTAATTATTGAATATGTATCCATTACTCCTTTAATCCCCATCATTTTATCTTATTCTTTCCATTTACTCATGGGAAAAGTTCTGGAGGAGAAATGGGAGTAACTCAGTAAGTATCAGGAGTGGATGAACAGTAGATTGATCCACGGGAGCCAATTTAAAGTGACTGAAAGAAAAAAAAATACAGCAACTCAGGTGATTTCTGATAAGATGATGAATTGTTGAGATATAATTTGTTTTTCTCTCTCCCTGTCTGTGAGTTCTTGAAAACATGGTATTTCCAAATCAAAGTGCTGAACTTGAATGTTAACGAAATTGTTCTGCAGTTCAAAAAAAAATGGGGATATAAAATGCCTCATAAACATAAAAATAAATAGCCCATATATCCCATTGTACAAGTAACTTGTTCTGTCCAAGGGGCAGAACTTTTGCTATAACTGTTAAGCCATAAATTATGAACTGTACAGACAGCAGTTCTTAGAAAAGCAAGTAGACCAGTTATAAGCTTTTAATTATGATGCAGCTAAAATATACTGACTCCTGCCACCAGCATCTTTGGCTGACCCTGACTCTAAGCCACTGAATCCCCAGATGATTCATGTAGACATTAAAGTTCAAGAGAAGGCATTCTGAGGCAATTCCTCTTATGTTGTTCTTATATTTTTATATATAAAATGAGACAGGTAATCTACATGGGACATTAAATGTATAATAAACTCTGCCTAGTAACCAGGTGACACTACTAATGTGATTTACATGGGGTTGTCTTTGTAGCACTTGCCACATGCTGGAAGTCAATGGATACTATAGCCAAATAATAACATTGCATTTGTTTCAATAAGTCTCTGGGTACAATTTGAAATCCTGGTTGGGATTTTACTACAGAATATCAAAATTGAGTATTTTCCAAATGTTCATAAAAGGAAAGTTGATTATGAGAGGCTTTCAAAAGGCAAATGCTTACATAATTTAATAAAGCTAAAGTGTCTAATGAACATATTTCTTCTTTGCTTGCTGGATTATTTTTTTTCTCATGGATAACTGCTATTTCTATTTTTTTTTCACGCTTACTGATAATTCTTCCCTCCCTATTCATAAAATTAACACCTCTGCTTATAGTTCCCCTTACAAAAATAATGCCTCTTGTTGCTTTCTTTTATTCTAGTTCGGTAACAATTGTTTTTTATATAAAAAGCTCCCCTAGGTAAAATAAACTAGCCATGCAAGCAAAGTTTTGGCAGTGAAATATGTATGTTTCTTTCCTCTTTTTTGTCTTTCTTGTCTAAACTGTTTTACAAGATGTGTGGGGAAAAGATACAGAGAAAGCAGGAAAGCAGTGGTTATCTGTTTGAGCATGACCTAAATCTCTTAATTTGCTAAAACCAAATTCTCATTCTTCTTGATACAGCAAAAATGCTTTTTTTATTGGTAATCTATATTCCCTTCTTCTTTGTAAGCATTCATTTAGTGGAAATAAAACCCTGAACAATGTAATAAAATAATGCCCATATTTTAACCCATTTTATTTGGAATGTTTTCAACATGACATATTTGGGAGATACTCACAGAAGAATCATCAGAAACAGCCAATTTAAAACAACAAAGAATGGCAAATGGCAAATGAGGTATTTCAATTCCTGTGCTGAATAAACAACAAAGTAGCATGAGATTAATTAATTGTCAAGTGTTTCTTCTGATGCTTTCTTGAAATCAGTGTTTATCAAATTATAAATGAAATGAAACTGCAGTATATATATATATATATATAAAAATCTGGGTACTGTAGTCTCAATATATTTGAAAAGCAAGAGCCTGAGAAAGACTAAATATGGATGATCATATTATATGTGATCACCTCTAAAGTTTCAGAATGCCACTACATAGTATATATTCTTCAAAAGTGGCTACCATTAATAACATAAGCATAAGTAATTCAGACAAAAAGTATTGCTACAGTAGCAGTTCTAAACATTTTTCTGAAAGCTAAACTCACAAGTCATCCTATCTCCTACAGATGAACTATAAACTTATCTATATTTTCATTAAAATATAATTTAAAGTTATGTAATTTTAATATTAAAGTGGATTGAATACCATTGAACCTGGAGGCTCAATTTTTGAATGGATTGCTGACTTTATGTACAGCATGTAAACTGTTTTAGAAGCATAAAGAAGTTACAGCAGTTATATTTTAGCAATACATTTTTGATGTGAAAAAAAAGAAAAAAAAAGAATGCAAGCAGCATAATTTCGATGCAATCCATAATTTAGTTCAGAAAAATTACCACCACCCCGCATCCCATCACAGATTTTATTTTCCTTTATGAAAATCTAAAAAGTGGCAAAGGACACACTTGTATTGTCTGAATTTCCCCCCCCCCCCCCCACTCCTATACACACTACCCTGCCATTGGAAATACATTGCAAACCTTTTTGGAGTTTTTGCTTCTTGATACCAATAAAGTCATTGTTACTAATCAAATTGGCACCTTCATAATACATAAACATACAGTCATGGCCGAAATTGTTGGCACTCCAGAAATTTTTCCAGAAAATCAAGTATTTCTCACAGAAAAGTATTGCAGGAACACATGTTTTGCTATACACAGGTTTATTCCCTTTGTGTGTATTGGAACACAACAAAAAAAGGGAGGAAAAAAAGCAAATTGGACATAATGTCAAACAAAACTCCAAAAATGGGCTGGACAAAATTATTGGCACCCTTAACTTAATATTTGGTTGCTCACCCTTTGGAAAAAATAACTGAAATCAGTCGCTTCCTATAACTATCAATAAGCTTACACCTCTCACCCGGAATTTTGGACCACTCTTCCTTTGCAAACTGCTCTCTCTTATTGGAAGGGCGCCTTTTCCCAACAGCAATTTTAAGATCTCTCCACAGGTGTTCAATGGGATTCAGATCTGGACTCATTGCTGGCCACTTCAGAACTCTCCAGCGCTTTCTTGCCATCCATTTCTGGGTGCTTTGTGATGTATGTTTGGGGTCATTGTCCTGCTGGAAGACCCAAGATCTCGGATGCAAACCCAGCTTTCTGACACTGGGCTCTACAGTGCGACCCAAAATCCTTTGGTAATCCTCAGATTTCATGATGCCTTGCACACATTCAAGGCACCCAGTGCCAGAGGCAGCAAAACAACCCCAAAACATCATTGAACCTCCACCATATTTCACTGTAGATACTGTGTTCTTTTCTTTGTAGGCCTCATTTTTGTAGGCCTCATCCCATTGTAGGCCTCATCCCTTTGTAGGCCTCATCCCATTGAACACCTGTGGAGAGATCTTAAAATTGCTGTTGGGAAAAGGCGCCCTTCCAATAAGAGAGAGCAGTTTGCAAAGGAAGAGTGGTCCAAAATTCCGGGTGAGAGGTGTAAACTTATTGATAGTTATAGGAAGCGACTGATTTCAGTTATTTTTTCCAAAGGGTGAGCGACCAAATATTAAGTTAAGGGTGCCAATAATTTTGTCCAGCCCATTTTTGGAGTTTTGTTTGACATTATGTCCAATTTGCTTTTTTTCCTCCCTTTTTTTGTTGTGTTCCAATACACACAAAGGGAATAAACCTGTGTATAGCAAAACATGTGTTCCTGCAATACTTTTCTGTGAGAAATACTTGATTTTCTGGAAAAATTTCTGGGGTGCCAACAATTTCGGCCATGACTGTATGTCCTATTAAACATAGGGTTCATTGTTTGGCAAGTGAGTGGAAGTATTAGTCTCAGACCCATACAAAATCTATTGATTTATGTAATTTGTATTATTTTAAAAGAATATCATGGCAGTTTACCTTTCTGCCTTACTGAAAGAAGATGGCCTACCACATGCAAACGAAAATCACTGTACCTTTCCCCTCTGACACATGCAAAGCCTTATGAGAATCACCTTGATGTTGGTATATTCAGTCAGTAATTCCCTAACCTTGATAATGTGAAGCCTTCCTCTGTCTTTTCCTTTTTCCCAAAAATAGAAGAGTCTATCACTCATAAAACAAGTTCATGAATATGCAGCTTTATTTAACTAGATGTGCTAGCAAGGCTATACAACACAGAGTTTATGGCAGTTGCAAGTTTTTTTGTACAAAAAGATGTGGATTTTGCAAATAAGAATTTTTTGGTCATGTACTTAAAATCTTTAAAACTAAGTTTTTTTAACTTAAAAGTTTTCCCCCACTTTATATTAAAAGAAATATATCAACTAAATTTAACTTGGAATATACATAGGAACATCTGAAGGATAAATTTTTAATTGATAAATTGTAAACATTTTGCTTATGATGAATGCATGGTTGTAGAAGACTATACATCGTGATACAGAAATAAAATGTGCACGAATGCTTTTACTTTGTTGAAATCTATGATGTCTGTGGACATTTATGGAGATAGATTTTATATTAAATGACATTATTGGGGACAGATTTGATCTAGAGTAATCAGGTGATCAATAATCTTTCTCTTTAATCTTTCATAGCACTGCAGTAGATCATAGAAACAAATGAAGTCTATCAGATATAGCTTATTAAATTTGCTAGCTATTAGAGTTGGATTCCTTAGCCGAAACCGCCATTTCAGAAGACACTCTGAAAGGGGCTTAGCTTCAGTTTGAAGCTTGTATTTCCTTCAATAATATTACATGGAAGATGTTGGAATATTAGTATATTTTCCAATTTTTTCCACATGACATACTTATTAGGATAATCACTGAGCTGGATATTACTTGTTTGCAAAAATTCTTGAATAAAGAATTAGATTTATTCCTTATTAATAATCTTACGTATTGGGATCGGTGAGGCATTGAGGAGGCAAATGTGGTTAAACAACAGAACGTTTATTAGGTTAACACAGAAACAGCTCTAACAGCCGCTTAACTTCTATTTATATGGACCGCCAATGGAATTAAAGCAATTATTCCCCCCTAAAAACACAACGTCACATTTCTACAAACAGGCAGTCTGGAGTTTAAACAAGTACAGCAGTTATCACTTTAACAGTTCCAAGTAATTTACATCAATACATAACACCTCTTCCCCCTAGACCAGGGGTAGGCAACCTCGGCTCTTTTATGACTCATGGACTTCAACTCCCTGAATTCCTGAGTAAGCTATGCTGACTCAGGAATTCTGGAAGCTGAAGTCCATGAGTCATAAAAGAGCCGAGTTTGCCTACCCCTGCCCTAGACAGTTCATAATCTCAATTATTGAACATAGTCCTGCAAATACTTTGGTGGCCTTCATGGCTGCTCCGATCATCTTGGAAACACTGGTGTTTCCCGATCTACCAGCTCGCCTGCCAGGCTGGGCAGACTGGGACTCTGGGACCTGTTCACTATAGGTAGACCCATGTCTCTTTGGCTGGTCTGGTCGGGTAGACATGAGCCAATGTCCATTAGTGGAACAGTTTCAGTGGGCTGGAAGTCAGAGCTGTCTGCCAGTTTTGATCAGTGGGTGCAGTCTCTGTGTTCTGGGGTGACTCACTTTCCGCTAGTGGCCCATCCCCGCGTCTGGGATTCTTGCCAATACTTTGAGATTCCAAAGAAAGGCCGATGTCTTGCTGTTCCTGAGTTTGACTCTCAAGTGAGTCATGAGCCAGCAACTGGTTTGCTAGCCTCCGGTGCAGTTGGTCAATGTGCCAGCGTAGCACTTGACCATCTTCCAGGACCACTTCGTATGAAAGTGGCCCTGACACCTTACAAACCACAGCTACCACCCATGGTGCTCCTTGACAGTAGTTCTGTACCCAAACCCAGTGGCAACTTGCAAGTTCCGCAGGGTTCTTAGCTATGCTGTGTCTGAGGCAGCTTGGTCTGGATGAAGCCGATCTAGCTTGGTGGTTAAGCATCATCCCCATCTGAGTTCTGCTGGGCTTCTGCCCGTGGAAATGCAGGGAGTTGTACATTGTCCAAGTAAAAAGTCTGCCAGCCTATGCTGCCAATCACTGGTTATGATTCTTTTTAATGACTTTTTGGTCGTTTGAACCATGCTTTCCACCTGACCATTCGAAGCCCGGTGAAAAAGGGCCAAAGTGCCTGATCATGTTAGCCCTCAAAAAGTGCTGAAATTCTGTAGCGGTAAATTTAGCCTTGTTGTCGGATACAATTACGTCGGGTAACCTGCGTGTGGCAAAGATTCTGCGCAGTTCCTGGATGGTCCTGGCAATAGTCATAGTAGGGACAGGTGCAGCCTCTAACCACTTGGGGTGACTGTCCACAACAATGAGGAACAGTTGTCCCTGAAATGGCCCTGCATAGTCTATGTGGATTCTGGACCATGGGGTTTGCATGGTTTCCCAGTGATGTACCGGGGTTTGAGGCATCTCAGGTCTGGATTGCTGGCAAGTGTGGCAACTTTATACTTGGACCTCAATATCCTTATCCAACCCTGGCCACCACAAGTAGCTTCTTGCGAGTGCCTTCATCCTGATAATCCCAGGATGTCCCTCGTGCAGAGATTCTAAGACACTAGTCCTCAAAGAGTTGGGAACTACAACCCTACCACCCCAAAGAATGTAGCCTTTGTGATCAGACAGCTCACCCTTCCTTCTACCGAAGCTATGAAATTCGGGCACCAGACTCACGTCTGGCCACCTTCTAAGCACCCAGTTCAAAACACAGTTTAGCATTTTGTCAGAGGCTGTCTCAGCAGCCACATCCCCAATGTGAAGAGGAGACTCCAGCAAATCCTGGATTGCCAGGATGCATGCAGCAGGTGCAGGGCCTGGCTCTGAATTTGGCAGAAGCAGTCTGCTGAGCACAACAGCATGGCCCATTTCCCTGCCCGGTTTGTGAATTAGACTGTAATTATAAGTGGCAAGGAAGATGGACCATCTCAGCATCTGTGGAGATACGATCTGAGGCATCTGTTTATCTGTTGTGAACAGACCAAGAAGTGGCTTATGGTCAGTGAAGACTGTGAAAGGGCAACCATAAAGGAAATCATGAAATTTTTTGATACCGGCCACTATGGCCAGTGCCTTGTTATCTATTTGGTCATAGTTGTGTTCTGTCAGCGACAGAGTCCTTGAATAATAAGCTATGGGAGCTTGCCTCCCATCAGCCATTAAATGGCTCAACACGGCCCCTATTCCATACGGGGATGCATCACATGCAATGCTGATAGGCAGCTTTTCATTAAAATGTATCAGAATAGAGTTGGATGACAACAGTGATTTGACTGCCTTGAAACTTTTCTCATGGACGCTCATCCACTGCCATTGTGACTTCTTGTCCAAGAGCCTGTGTAAAGGCTCTTTCAATGTGGCTTTGTGTGGAAGAAAGGCATGGTAGAAATTGAGTAGCCCTAAAAACACCTGTAGCTCTCCCTTTGACTTTGGTCTGGGTGCCTGCTGAATAGCTTTGAGCTTGGATTCAGCTGGGTGAATGTCTGCAGCATCTATGCAAAACCTGAGGAACTCAGTGGAGTCCACTCCTATTTGGCATTTGTTCCTCTTAAGCTTCAGCCCCGCTTCGTGGAAACACTGAAGGACGGCTTTGAGCCATTCAGCCAATAATTCTACTGACTCCCCAGCTCCCCATTGTTGAAATAAGGGCAGACACCTGAAATGTTTTTGAGTGTGTGCTCCATCACACTTTGGAAGAGCCCTGGGGCCACACTGACTCCAAACTGCAACCGACAAACCCTGAATGCTCCCCTGTGTGATACTTTGGTTTGAGCTTCTGCCATGGCATCATCCACAGGCAGTTGCTGGTACGCCTGTGCCAAATCCAATTTGGCAAATAAGCGACCTCCCTGTAGTGATGCCAAGATATAGTTGACTACAGGCACTGGATATGCATGCTGTTGAAGTGCTCTATTTATAGTGCACTTATAATTCATGCAAATGTGCACCTCACCATTGGCTTTAAGTGGTGTAACTATGGGGGTTTCCCACACGCTGCTATATACTGGCTGCAACACACCTTATTGCACCAGCTTGTCCAGTTCTGTATCGATTTTTGGTTTGAGAGCAAAAGGCACTCAGTGAGGCTTGATCCTGATTGGACTACCTTTGGATCAAGGTGGAGGAAAATTGGAGGTCCCTTGTACTTGCCTAGGCTAGGGTTGAAAACATCAGCATATTCCTGACAAACAGTTGTCAGGTCTGCTGCTTGTGTTCTATTTATGCCTGTCACATGTATGCTCATGGCATCAAACCATTCTAAGCTGATAAGGCTTGTGTGGTGGCCTTCGACTACCATGACATCAAGGGGACCCTCAAACTCTTTGAATTGCACTTTGAGTGTAGCTTCTCCTTTAACCATTATGCAGGAATTTTGGAAATTTGTTAACAGCAGATTTGATGGCTTGAGTTTAACTCTTTTACCACTGCAGTTGCAAATGTTGTTAAAAGTTCTTTGAGAAATTATGGACAGGGCTGACCTTGTGTCCAGTCCCATGTGGCATGGGATTCCTTGAAGCTTGACTTGAAGCCTAAGCTTTTCTTTAAGGGAGCAATGGGCACCTGTTCTAAAGACACTCCTTTTACTGGAGCAATAGCCAACTCTGTTCTGCCCCGGGGCCCCTTTACCTTTCCTGGGGAATTCTTCTTGTGGAAAGTCGCTCTGGCGACCTTTAAAGATGGCAGCGATGTGGCCTTGTTTGCTACATGCACAGCACACTGCTGTGCAGAACCTCCACTCCAAGCACCTATGTTGGCCTCCACAGCCCACACAGTGAGTGAAAAGAACTGGCCGCTGCCCTCTTTCTGGTAGCTTCTGCAGCCTGTTGATCTCATTGTCCATATCTTGGTTGCCATCTCTTTCTGAGTCCTCATGGTGGACAGTTGCTGGATTTGGAATGTTCTTGGGGGGGGGGTGTAAGGCTTTGATGACTCCCCTGGCAGCTTCTTCTGCCATTACCTCTTTCAGAGCATCCTGGAACCTCAAGGTCTCCTTCACAAACAGCTTCTGCTGAAGGTCCCTGTTCCTCAAACCACAAACCAAACGGTCTCTGAGCCTCTCTTCTAGGTCTGTGCAGAGCCTAGATGCCTGTTGTAGCACAGCCACAAATTTGGCAGCTGACTCTCCTGGTTGCTGCTCCCTTTGTTCGAACAGGTGTCTCCACGCAACGACAGAGACTTCGGCTCAAAATGATCATTGAGATTTTTCTTGAGCTCTGAGTAGGCAACCAACTCTAGTGTAGCTGGAATGACTAAGTTTTCGGCTATATTGAACGTCGCCTGGCTACACATGCACAGTAGCGTTGCAGACTTTAAGCCATCTTTGCTATCTTGGTTAGCCCTAAGATAGTTCTTGACTCATGAAACATATGAGCTCCAACTCTCAGGGTATGACACATCGAACTACAACAGCTTGCCGACCTTAGACATGTTTGGCTGTTGCTGACCTCTCAATGCCTTGTGTTGCTAAGGGCTTCTGTGTTGATCCTAGAGATGGGTCCCTTAGGATGTGGATGCCTCCAGCATAGCTTGCTGGCAGGCAGAGGGGGGAACAGGGTTCCTACCAGGGTGCTGATGCCTGGTCTTACCCCTAGTGGATTTCCGACTCTCTCTTCCTTAGCAGCACATCCCCCCTTCATTGCCACTGTTAAGTATTGGGATCGGTGAGACACTGAGTAGGCGAACGTAGTTAAACAACAGAATGTTTATTAGATTAACACAGAAGCAGCTCTAACAGCCGCTTAACTTCTGTTTATATGGACCACTGATAGGTGGTGGCCAATGGAATTAAAACAATTATTCCCGCCTAAAAACCCAAGGTTACATTTCTGCAGACAGGCAGTCTGGAGTTTAAATGAGCACAGCAGTTATCAATTGAATGGTTCCCAAGTAATTTGCATCAATACATAACAAATAAATTAATAGTTTTCAATGATAAATTAATGGCCTAAAAGAATTTTAAGTACATTAAGAACATTTCTTGGTATTTTAAGACAACTAATTCAGCCAGTTTGCTTTTTTTTCTGATTTTACATTCATATAAAATGTACATTCAGTAAAATGGTCCTTTAAAAATATTTTAAAGCTTGGCTGTTAACGTCATTATGTTGATGTAAAATGGGTAAGAATAAGAGAACACACACATAACACTGAGAGGTAAGGGATATTTTTATGGGACTTGGAAGGTGGGACACACTTGTGGAAGATCCTTAGGGTGTTTAGTAATTATGATGTGTTTCAGATCTTTGCACTCAGCCCCAGAACCTGATCAGAAGACCAACAAAGACTTGGGCTTTTGGCTGCTGCTACTTAATACCAAATTAAATAACAAAGTTCCTCTCTTCTGTAATCTTATTATAGAGGAGCAGGTTGACCTGGCATGTATTACTGAGACCTTACTGGGCCCTAAAAGGGGGAACAGATCCCTCTCTCAATTTTGCCTACCAAGGTTTAGCGCAGTGGCCCCCAATCATTTGAGCACTAGAGACTGCTTCCACAGACTGGGGGAGCATGCTTTTGCAGGCTGCCTGCATCTTGCAGATGGAGTTTCACTTGTTTGCATGGCCCAGTTGCTGGCATGCTGCACCGGTGCCGGTCCATGGGCTGGGGGTTGGGGACCACTGGTTTAGGGTATGGCAACACACCCCACAACAGGGGAGAAAGTGTAGTAGTTATTATCCAAGAATCATAGATAGTCTTCAGTTGCATGGCTCCACAAGTAGTGGATTCTGAGACCCTGTTTCTGAAGTTAGCTTCACACGATTTTTCTCATTGTAGCAGCCTCCCTACTGTATAGCAACTTCTCTGTCTGAACTGATGGAGTCCATCGCAGGGTTGGCATGGGACTAGGGAACCTGAGGACCCATCTAACTCCCATCACATTGACATGTACCATATAGGTAAGTTATGGATCCCATCAATTAAAGAAATTTGACTGGCGGAGTCCAGGAAGAGAGTCTTTTATGCCATTGTTCCTGCCCTATGGAATATTCTGCCTCCAGAGCTGAGGAGGCCTCCCACTCTCCTGGCCTGGCTGGTAAAGATAGATAGATAGATAGATAGATAGATAGATAGATAGATAGATAGATAGATAGATAGAT
>JAKJMR010001116.1:310002-326018 GCA_024449315.1 Daboia siamensis
GATAGATAGATAGATAGATAGATAGATAGATAGATAGATAGATAGATTAGATTAGATTAGATTAGATTAGATTAGATTAGATTAGATAATCATAAAGTTATATATAAAACAGCCTGATAAACAGTATCTTCATGCATTTCATCAGGAGCAGTCATGCTTAATCAACTTTTAATTATAAAACTTCTCACAATAAATACACTTAATATCTATGATTTATCTAAAGAAAATGAGATATCAAGAGATGAATGATAAAGTTAAACAGAAGTAACAGAAAAAGTAAAACCTGCCTTTGAAAAAAAATTATTCTAACCTGCAAATCATAAAAGCAGATACAATTATATCTGAAGCAGACAAAGCTATGTCAAAATATTTGTGGAACTATGCTATGAAAAATGTCACATGTGGTATGTTTTTTGTTCTATGTCTCAAAATTAAAAGAAGCCACTAGACCAGCACGAATTGCATAAGAGATGCAAATCATTCCAGAATACATAATAATTGTACTTTGTTCAGTATTATATTATTTAAATTATATTTTAGAGTTCCTTTCATATCTAACTCTTTCTCTTGTTCTCTTCTCTCTCTCTCATGCTCACATCACACATTCCTCAGCCTATATAACAACATAACTAAAACTGCAGTGGAAAAATAGACAACAGATTATATATTTCAAAAAGCACCCATTAATTTGGAAACAAAGAGCTGTGCACACATTAATTAAAGCACATTTGTTAACCATCTAGATAGATCCCAGTTGGCCTTCAGTTTTAGAAGTTACAAAACTTCATCTCACTAAATGAACTGGAAAAGAAGTTTTATTCAGTAACTGAGATATTGTGTCTTATTATTTCTGGGTAATAGTGCTTTGCAATTTGCTTTACATAACAACTGGCATTTTTGTTCAAAGTTTCTATGTTCCCAAAAGTGCAGTAAAGCAAATTGCTTTGATTTTGTGTGTGTGTGTGTGTGAATTAGGATGACACTCTGAAGACTCTGAAGAACATAGCAGCAAAAATTGTATAGCCAAGAATATCATTCTTCATGTAGCAGTATCTAACAAGTTTGTCTAAAGATCTTATATTTTCTTTGTTCTATCACATTCTGAGTGCTACTTCAGAGTCGTTGAGTCCTTACTGTGTTATTTTTTTTGAAATTCATCTTAAAAATATATTGGAAGCTATCTTTTTTCTTATGCGTATTCCATTTCTTATATACTTTCATTCTCTTTCCAAGTGATCTGTCCCAAGACTGATTTAGCTTGCACTCAGAATATCAGACAATTCTACTATGCTCCTCTTGAATAATACCATCTGCTCACCATTCTAGTTCCAAATTTTCCTTTCTAATGATAAAAGTGCTTCAGAATCTTAGGGTTGGAATGGTTATTCAAGTCCAAATTAAAGCATCCATAATCACTCAATTTGTCTTCCTAATTTAAATTTTGTCTGCAACTAAAAAATAAGAGAAATCAGGTCTTGGCTTTCTCTTATGTCAGTTTTGGGGGGATAGCTGAAGACTACCATTAATTTCCCTTTGGTAATCTTTTCTCAAGGTTAAATAGATTATATTCCTTCAATATCAGTCCTTCTCCGAGAACAGTCTTCCTTATATATCATCCTGATAATTTTTGGAGAAACTGGTGAGCTACGGGTTACTGAATACAAACAAATTTATTTTCTCTCTTTTTAGCTTTTGAAGACTAAGGCAAAGTTTATGAGTCACTTTCTTGTATTAAAAGTTAAACTGACTTACCAATATGAAATTGTCTAAAATAAAACATAAGACTGAATTAACATTAGGATGCAGGAACAGGTCTAGGATTCAAATGTAATTTGGGAGTGGCCAGGAGAGTCAAAGTGGATGTCTACAGTATCAAGAAATCGATTGGGAGTTTATGATTGTTTACTTTATTTTTATACCTTGTATCCAGCTCTGGGAAATCGGGGAGGGGGGAGGGGGGAAGGGGAGGGTGAGAGGGTGGGATAGGGTTGGGAAGGGAGGGAAGGGTTGGGGGATGGGATGTAATAAATAAAATGTATTGAAAAACTTTTCAATAAAAAAAAAAGAAAGAAATCGATTGTGTTGAGGCTACATTAAACTGTTTGCTCAAATAAATCAGATTTCTATATGCCATGCATTAATCATATTCGCATATAAATCAGAGAAATATAGCATTAGCAGTAGCAAGTTTAACTTATAAGATTTGTCATTTATATGTAACCTGTGACAAATTCATCATGTTGAAAATATTCCATAATGCAATCCCTATTATATAAATTATATGAGATTAGTCTAGCTTTGCAGCTTTCAGATAATTAGAAACTTCCCTTGTTTTCAGCAGTAGTTTATATGATGAACAATGTATACAATATATAAAACACCTCTGAAAACAGCTCTTACTGATGTATTTTTGGACATCGTGGTCAATCTTTTTTTTCCCCAGCAGGTATAAAATATATTCAATAGAACCAAACTCAAAACAATTATTTGCTAACTTTTTTCACTTTTTGAAACATTAAGTGTATTTCTTTTCTTAAAAATAATTATTGGGATATAAGTGTAAAATCAAATCATGAATACTTATTTATTTCAACAATTTGAATTTTCAGAAAAACTGGATAAAGCAAACTGAAAGCAATCTAGAAAACAGTTTTGAAATAATCACTAAGAATGTGTTTGATCCTGACAAAATAATTCCCAGCTAAACTGGTCGAATTTGAACCAAATTATGTTACAAAAGTCTCTAAATGACACGAAATAAATCAGGATTTATAGTATCACTCTAAAGTGTTGCTAGTGATTTGGAATTTGTAGATTCACAAATACAAGTGACCAAATTCCACTTATTTTTAGGATAAAAAGGAATAAGGCATATTTTAGCATAGTGTCCTCTTTACTCATAAAAGTTATCCAAGTCATTATGAACTATGCAGCATAAAACTCTTTGATTATATGAAGAGGATCCACAGAGGATATAATATTTTACAGAAGTTCATACTTTATACATCAGGGAGTTCCAACTGGGGATGCTTGTACTCCCTGGGGATGCGAGACGATATTCCAGGGGGTGCAAAAATGTGGGTTTAGAACAGTCATGTCAAACTCGCGATGTCACGTGACATCGCACAACATATGGGGACAGTTTTGCCATTGCTAGCAATGGGGTGGGTGTGGGTTCCAGATGACGCGTCCGGCCCACGGGCCATCAGTTTTGACACCCCTGGTTTAGAAATTTTAAAATTATAGTATATATGCATAATTTCAAACTTTTCCAAGGGATGTGAGAATATAACAGAAGTGTTCTAGGGGTACGGGGTATAGAAAAGGTTGGGAACCACTGTTATACATGGAAAATTATACAAGGATATGCTTCTTTTGTCTTTGAGACTATAAACTTGCCATTATCTTAATTGGCAAATAACTCATCAAACAAAGCTATATGCAAATACTTATCTGGAAAAAAATAAGTTTTTATTGATCACATCCGATGCTGTAACAGGGATTTTATATGTACATACTGTGGTAATGTAAAACAGCACATCTCTCAAATCATTAAACTTTTTTTTTTTTGCAGATTCCTTTAGCTAGCTAATTAATTAACATCCTAATAACCTCAGCTAAAACCACTGAACATCAAAACTTTGGCTACATAGGACTATGGAGCTCAGTTCCAAAGAGGCCAGTTGACTGCAAACATGATTTTCAGCCTTGTATTGATTCCTGTTCTTCCTCTTCCTCTTCCTCTTCCTCTTCCTCCTCCTCCTCCTCCTCCTCCTCCTCCTCCTCCTCCTCCTCCTCCTTTCCTTTAGTGTGTAGTCTGTGTGTATACACGCACAAACTTACATCCAGTGTAATAAGTCTACTGACCAGATGGCTGGGGAAAAATAATATATCTCAGGGCTTTTCAACCAGTGGTAAGGGTACCACCTGTGGTACATTGGCACCTGGCAGATGGTATGCGAACATCCTAGAAAATTGGTAGCAGGGGAGGGGAATGAGCTGAACCAGTGGCAGTACCACACAAGCCTGAGCAAAAGATGGCTGGAGCTGCAGGGCTGTCAGGGCTTAGTGGAAGCATCAGGATCAGCGCTTCTTCGGGGCTGTCAGGGCTCAGTGGAAGCACCAGGATCAGCACCAGGTTCCAGCTGGAGCTCGGCGGTGATCCTGGCACTTGTGCTGAGCCTAGAAGAAGCACCGATCAGCTGGAATGTTGCAGCATCTCCAGGGTCTTGTGATTTACATTCAGATGCTTGGCAACTGATTCATATTTATGACGGTCACAGTGTCCCAGGGTCATGTGAAGTGACCAAAATCTGCTACAACCACCCAGCAGATGCGGGGAATAAAAACCAAACACCCCCCAACCCACCCCCACTGCCAATCCTCAAAAGAAAGGCTCACAACAATGAAAACCTCGGACAGGAGGAAGAGTGCTGCCGGGCAGGCAGGCAGGCAGGTGTCTTGCTCGGCTGTGGCTTGGGGGGCACTTTTTTCAGTGCCATTATAACTTCAAACAGTCACTAAGCAAACTGTTGTAAGTCGAGGACTGCCTATACTTCATCACTTTTTTTCCTTTTTGGGGGGAGTTCATCAGGTTTTTAACACCTTGCTAGGTGACTGGTGGTTCTCTGATGTTGCCATATCCTAAAAGTGGTACAATGGGTGAAAAGGTTGCAAAGCCCTGATCTATCTTCAAGACGTTAAGAAAGTTAAGCGATTTGGGGCTATCTGGATCTTGGAGCATCCCAGGACAAATTGCCTCAGATTCTTCCCAAATGACTATACCAGACTATATTCCAGACTATATGTCAGTCTATTCAATGAGATTCTAGTTCAGAGTAAGATGTTTGCTGGTATGTTTTTCAGGGGAAAAAAAAAGCAACGGCCCAGGATCTTAAATGGCAGATAGGAATTAAAGTCAGTGAACTATAACAATTTATGTATCTATCAGAACTGGGGGATTAAAACACATACATGTTATTTTTGGGGGGTTGGGGGGGGTTGGATGGGATGAGTAGAGGACTCAAAAATAATGATATCTGCATGTGCTTTTAAGAGCAGAGTATCATTAAATCATTACAGTTAGGGCTCTAAAAGTTTGTTATTTTTTTATGATGGATCTGTTGAAAGTTGTCTTAGAAAGTTTAGTTGTGGTGCCAGGTATTTCTGTATGGGGTTTTATATATACCTATACATGTGTGTATTTTATATATTATTTATTTACAAAACAATATAATATTTATACATTGTTTTTATCCTTGTGTTGTAAGCACATGGAGTATGGTTTAAGAAAGGCAGCTAAATAAAAGTCTTAAGTAAACAAATAAAATGAGTAACCTCTATCAGTTCACTACTCAAATAAATAATTTGACCTGAACCAAACCCCTTTTATGTAATAATATAAACCAGAATAAAAATATTTCTACTTTTCCATTATGATACTGATATTATCAAAAAAAAATGAACAGTATGTTTACAAATTAGACATAAGGACTGACCTTGGAACTCTTCTGAAACATGGCTTGAATAATAATAAAAAATATAACCATACATAAAATTAATTGTTAAAACTGAACAAAAAGCATTTGGGTCAATATAAAAGGGGAAAGAAATGACATTGCCATAGGTGTATACTACAGGCCGCCCAACCAAGCAGAGGAAATAGATGAACTTTTTGCTAGTCAGCTAACTAAGGTATGTAAGAAGCACATCACAATAGTAATGGGGGACTTTAATTACCCTGATATCAACTGGGAGACAAACTCTGCACCAAGTGGAAGATCAAACAGATTCCTGTCAAACCTAGCAGACAACTTTCTCTCCCAAAAAGTAGAGAAGGGAACTAGGGGATTAGCCATATTGGATTTAATTCTCACAAACAGAGATGAAATGATAGAAGGTGTCGAAGCCACAGGAACCTTGGGGGGAAGTGATCATGCAATATTGGAATTCAATATTCTGGAGGCACAAGCAATAGAACACAGCCAAACTAGAGTCTTGGACTTTAAAAGAGCTAATTTCAATAAACTTAGAGAGACCATGGGAAGAACTCCATGGATGAGAATCCTAAAGGGGAAAACAACTCAAGAAGCTTGGGAAATTTTGAAAAGTGAGATAATAAAGGCCCAGTCTAGTACAATACCAACAAAGAAGAAAAATAACAGCTCTCAAAAGAAACCAGCATGGCTGCATAAAGAACTCTCTGATAAATTGAAAGATAAAAAGGACAAGTATAAGAATTGGAAAGAGGGGCACATAACTAAGTCAGAATATCAGCAAATAGCCCGTGCCTGCAAAGATGAAGTAAGGAAAGCTAAGGCTCAAAATGAACTAAGGCTTGCAACCAAAGTCAAAAATAACAAAAAATGCTTCTTTCAACATATAAAAAACAAGAAAAAAGTTAAGGAAATGATTGGTCCATTAGTGGGGGAAAGTGGCAAGAAGGTGACAAGCAATAGAGAGAAAGCAGAACTATTTAATTCATTTTTTGCATCTGTCTTTACACAAAGGGAAAAAACAGTCCAACCTACCCAAACCAGTGCCATAAAAAACAGAATAGAAACGCAAGTTAAGATAGGCAAGAAAATGGTAAGTGAGCACCTGTCCAGCCTAGACGAGTTCAAATCACCAGGACCAGATGGATTACACCCCAAGGTTCTCAAGGAACTTGCAGACGTGATCTCAGAACCACTGAACTATATTTTTCAAAGATCCTGGAGCACTGGGGAACTACCAGAGGACTGGAAGAGAGCTGATGTAGTTCCCATCTTCAAAAAAGGGAAAAAAGTAGATCCAGGAAACTACAGACCTATCAGCCTGACCTCAATACCTGGGAAGATTCTGGAAAAGATAATCAAACAACAAATCAGCGAACATCTTGATGCAAACAAAGTCATCACTAAAAGTCAACACGGGTTTGTCAAAAACAGATCGTGCCAGACGAATCTTATTACATTCTTTGACCAAGTGACAAAACTAGTGGACCAGAGGAATGCTGTAGATATAATTTACTTGGACTTCAGTAAGGCATTTGATAAGGTAGATCACAACCTACTACTTGACAAGATAGAAAAATGTGGGTTAGATAGCATTACCACCAGATGGATTCGTAGCTGGCTGACAGGCCGTACTCAGCGTGTGGTCCTCAATGGAACCGCATCTACATGGAAGGAAGTGTGTAGTGGGGTGCCCCAGGGCTCTGTTCTGGGCCCAGTGCTCTTCAATATCTTCATTAATGATTTGGATGAGGAGATAGATGGGGAACTCATCAAATTTGCAGATGACACCAAGCTGGCAGGAATAGCCAATACTCCAGAAGATAGGCTTAAGATACAGAAGGATCTGGACAGACTCGAAAACTGGGCACTATCTAACAAAATGAAATTCAATGGTGAAAAAAGTAAGGTTCTACATTTAGGGAGGAAAAATCAAATGCACAGGTATAGTATAGGTGGTACCTTGCTCAATAGCAGTAACTGTGAGAGGGATCTCGGAGTCTTAGTAGACAATCACTTCAATATGAGCCAGCAGTGTGCTGCAGCTGCCAAAAAAGCCAACACAGTGCTAGGCTGCATTAACAGAGGGATAGAATCAAGATCACGTGAAGTACTAATACCACTTTACAATACTTTGGTAAGGCCACATCTGGAATACTGCATCCAGTTTTGGTCACCACGATGTAAAAAAGATGTTGAGACTCTAGAAAGGGTACAGAGAAGAGCAACAAAGATGATTAGGGGGCTGGAGGCCAAAACATATAGGGAACGGTTGCTGGAATTGGGTATGTGTAGTTTAACGAAGAGAAGAGTGAGGGGTGACATGATAGCAGTGTTCCAATATCTCAGGGGCTGCCACAAAGAAGAGGGAGTCAAGCTATTCTCCAAAGCACCTGAAAGCAGGACAAGAAGCAACGGATGGAAACTAGTCAAGGAGAGAAGCAACCTAGAACTAAGGAGAAACTTCCTGACAGTTAGAACAATTAACCAGTGGAACAACCTGCCTCCAGAGGTGGTGAATGCTCCAACACTGGAAGCTTTTAAGAAGAGACTGGACAGCCATTTGTCTGAAATGGTATAAGGTTTCCTGCCTGAGCAGGGGGTTGGACTAGATGACCTCCAAGGTCCCTTCCAACTTTATTATTATTATTATTATTATAAAATTCCAAAGATGTTAATTGAGCAATAACAGTCTTCATTCAATATTTATAACATGGATTAGTTTTCTATTTTAGCTTCTTTGCAAAAATTTCATCAATCATATAGATGGGTATTTTTATTATTGTAGAAATTAAATTATATATATATATATATATATATATATACACATACATATGTTAAATGTTGGTTAAGCATTTAGAATACACTTGCTTAGTCCCAGTCACGGGACAAATCTTATTTCCTGTTTCAGTCTAGCCCAAGGCCATCTACAGGCAGTAGCCACAGCAGTGGCAGCTCATATTTGTGTAATTTTTTTTTTTTTTGGCTTGCTAACAAAGAATAAAGGGAGACCGATATGATCATTTCACTTATTTGTTCTCATCTCAGAATCTCAGAAAGATATGGCTGACTGATGAGAACAAATAAGTTTGAAATGATCATATTGGTCTCCCTTTATTCTTTGTTAGCAAGCCAAAAAAAAAAAAATACACAAATATGAGCTGCCACTGCTGTGGCTACTGCCTGTATATGGCCTTGGGCTAGGCTGAAACAGGAAATAAGATTTGTCCCGTGTCTGGGACTAAGCAAGTGTATTCTGAATGCTTAACAAACATTTAACACATATCTTCCTTGCTTCTCAGCTAACAGAGAGAGAGAGAGCCTGTGGTCTAGGAGTTAAAACAACTGCTTAAGATACAGTTGGTCCAGGTTCGAATCTCAGAAGGGTATGGCTGACTGATGAGAACAAATAAGTTTGAAATGATATCGGTCTCCCTTTATTCTTTGTTAGCAAGCCCAAAAAAAAAAAATATTACTCGTCCCAGCTTCTGCCAACCTAGCAGTTTGAAAGCACGTAAAAATGCAAGTAGAAAAATAGGGACCACTACGGTGGGAAGGTAACAGTGTTCCATGCGCCTTTGGCGTCTAGTTATGCCGGCCACATGACCACGGAAAAGTCCTCGGACAAGCACTGACTCTTTGGCTTTGAAACGGAGATGAGTACCAGCCCCTAGAATCGGAAACGACTAGCACACATATGCGGGCAACCTTTACCTTTACAAACACACACACACACACACACACACACACACACATATATATATATATGATTATGAGAAGATCTAATATTTAAATCACAAAGTTTAAAATAATCATGCTCTGTGCTTTTCCTAAAAGCTCTTGAAAACACTACCATTTTATAGCTCAACTACCACTGATTCCAATGGTTTTATTTTTTATGACCATTCATAAAATGTTCTTAAAAATTACTCTAGAAACGGGTGGACATTACTTGCAGATTTGAAATCACTTACATATTCATAGGAGTTAAAAATATACTATTACTTCTTTAAGAAAAAAAGTTATCTTAATTGGTTGCATTTTCTGTATAAAAATCTTCCAAAGTTAATTGCTGACATAAGTTTGGCAGCTATTCCTCTATCACTAAAAGGGGTATGTAGAATTCAACTACTTAGTATTCTGATCAGCAATACACAGCAGCAACATGACAACAAAGATTTTTTTTAATTAGAAAAGCTCTTTTTCAGTAACTTCCATGGAGGCTGAAAAGAACCCATCTTCTCAGTAGCATTACAGTAAATAAATAAATAATAGACAGTATACTGGTATATGTAAAACCTGAATGCTAAGAAATTCTCCATTTTTTCAGTAAACTATTTCTATGGTTGGTATTTTTTTCAAAATAAGTATGCATTTCAAGATAACAACAAATAAAATTCAAATAGTCAAAAAGTGACTCTATAGTACAGGTAGAGTACAGTGCAGGTATTTTCTTCATTCAAAATGAAGAAAATACAAATTAGTATATTCCTAGCCCACGTCACTTTCATGTGTTTTATCCATAAACAATTCTGTTTTTAAAGTGATCTGGCAATTTATACCAGAACATTTCAGATAGACTTTATATTATTAGCTGCAATAAGCAATAATGATGTAAATCAAATATGATCCTCTTCAGCTCTTATTCAAAACATCTCCTAATGCCACTGGAGATTCTTCAAAGAATAAATATATTGGTAACATGGAGGGAAATAGATAAATCTAACCATCTGTTAAGCTGTATATATTATGTATGTGTTTTTTTTTTTATTTATGAGAATTGTATTATGCACTTCCTTTTAGTAACTTATTATTCTTATTCCTTCCACATTTTATTTCTCAACAAACTTTATTCGAATGACAGATTTGTGACTTAATGGAGATTTAAACCTGCTCTTAGTCCGGGCCCAATGTCCTTATTAAATGTTATGTACTTATTTAGTACATACACACACTATAACTATTATAGGCAGAAATAGTCAGTTGAAATCAATCATTATCAAAAAGACACAAATTAATAAGTTGCCAAACTGCTCCAAATTTGTAATCTCAGTTGGCTTTCACCTTCATAAAATATCTATCAATCTCAATTTGATATGGGAAACAATCTTATTTTTGGAAAAGTAGACAGGGACAAGAAGTAGGACACAAGCAATGCCTTCCAATACTTTGCTGTTGCTTGTCCTACACTTCTGTGTATGAATATGAAAGTTATCTACTAGATTAATTTCTAATCTGCTCAGTTTATATTGTATCAAGCAAAGGACAACCTAGCAGCCATTAATTTAGATTAGCTTATACTTCAAAATATGAACAACTAAGGCTTCAAATTAAATTAACTCATAGGGACATGGTAATTACATCGGTGACCAAAATATATTTGGCCTGGTAAATCATAATCTATGGTGAAATTGAAATGTTTTGTTTTATTTTTTTATCTATCTTTGCTGATGTTTCAAGGTTGATTGCATATGTACAGCTCAGTTATATAGCTCCAATGACTCAACAAAAAAGAAGACTTCAAAAAGCCTCCGTAAAAGAAATGACCAAACTTGAATATATATATATATATATATATATAATGGCATGCATAGCCTTTTCTATAACTAGTGAACAACATTTTGGTTTGTTCTGGTTTAGTTAAGTGTGGCTAACCAAAATTCAAACTGTGAGGACTAGAACAAGCAAAGACAGAACTAACAGAGTGCAAGACCAGACTGTGTTCACAGCAATAATAATACATATCAGTTGTTGGTTTTTTTCCTGCTAAAACAAATAATGACCCTCAGAATGTTATGATCCCTAGAAGGAACAGAAAGACAGGATTTAAACCTTGGATAAGAGTACATGTATGAAATGAGTCGTATAATTTATAGCTCCTGGTTTATTTATTTATTTGCTCGCAATAAGAGCTCTTTTGTTCACTGTACTAAAACAGGTCTCTTCTAGATCCTCTCCTTACAAGCTTTCTAGCTCTACTTTTGGATCAAGTGAAGCTTGACAAGGACAACAACAGTAACAAAAATAGTGGACTGACTTTTCAATGTTAGATATCTCTTCTTTATAGCCAGAAACTACTGAAGACATTCGATTTTATGCACATTGATACAAAAATCTTTCACATAACTAGGTATATAGTTTATATATTTATATATTATTTATATATTATAAAACCAAACACATCAACATCTCAATTTCAATTCCCACTTTGGACGAATGGCTACAGAAGCTGATGGAGTTGGCAGAGATGGCAAAATTTATCGTTTTGATTAAAGAAAAGAATACAAGTACCATCGTTTTCTACATGGGGACCACTTCTGGATTTGAGGTAGAAAAGAATGAAACTTTGATTTTGAGTTTCACTGATTAGATTGATTTGTTGTTACACAAATGGCTAGTTTTCTACTATTGTGAAAAAGTAAAAAGTCGAGGCTCAACATTAATGCTTTATTCTACTGCAACAGGGATAGTTGGAAGTCAATCTCTCTCTTTTTCCCCCTCCCTTTCCCTCCCTTTCTTCTTTCTTTTTCCTCCCCATTGTGTCCTAATATTTGCTTTGTATTTTGTATTTTACTTTACATCCTAATAAAATGTTTTTTTTTAAAAAAAAAAAAATCTCTAACTTCCTTGGATGAAAACTAACTATAAAAATATATAAAGGCTAAACACAATAAAAAGGATAAGGGATGTAAAAATATAGTTAAATAGCATTCCATTGCCTATGATGTTAAATGCCTAAAAGTTATCATCCTGATTCATTAGAGACTTCCACAATTTTATGAATGCAGTTAAAAAAAGTTAACTCTCCGAGAACGCTATTAAGATATTGAGATATAACAAGAATAGGTGTTCCTTTTAAAAAAATAAGGTTTAAAAATCAACAAACAACATTTTGTAATAATCCCATATGCACTCAAAATTTATGAGGTGAAATAGCCATAAATATCAAATGTAAAATCTATGGAATGATCCATTCAAGTGCTAAGCAATTGTTGGAATCAAAGCTTAGAACTGCCATAAATGGCACAATGCCATTTAATATCCAATCACTCAGCCCAAATGCTTGAATAGCTAGCAACATGATTTGAATACTGATTTGAATGGTAATAGAAAACCATAACCTGAGGCATAAAGCTTACATTTTTCTGCAAATTTCTGTTTCCTAAAATGCTATACATTATGTTTCATGTCAACAAATTCATATTATCAAAGACTGAGATTTCCAGCAACGAATTAGTATTTCATTTCATAGCTTTTCTTTAGTATTTATAATTCTCCTTTCATCTTACTATAAATATGGGAGGGAGATAAGAGATAAATTCATTTAATACAAACAAAGATCACCAAAAGACTGCAGTCAAAGAATTATAATAATTGGAGATTAAGGAACCATTGCACAAGTGGAAAAAAATCAGTGACTATCCAGATTATCCTGAACTAAAATTTCTAGCATTCTTCCATCACTGGCTCTGGTGGCTGGTTTGTCTGTAAATTATAATTCACAGAATATTATTAAACAATATATTCATATTTGGAAAACTATAAGTTCTTCTCTCCAGACTTATCCCTAACACTATAGGAATTCTTTTTTGGAAAAAAACCAAAACCAAAAAGGGTTTTATTTTTATTTACATTCTTTGGTTCCTTAGTGATCTCTGACCTTTGTTGTTTTCTTGCACACATTTTATTACCCAACTAGGTAACATCATCAGTGTTATATGGGAATGGGGTTTGTTTTCTGTTTATATGCAAGTGGCTTGGCATATACATGTTGATGGGTGTGTTTTTGGTGGTTCCTTGATTAGACTGTTGTTTACTGAGTTGGTAGTTTCTTCATCAGGGTGTTGTTTATTGATTGGTGTTAACTTATGCTTATCTGGGTGTTTCTTAGGAGGTATTGTGATGTTTTAGCTATTTGATTGTCTCTTTTCAGTGGTAGGTAGACGCTGTTTATCTCTTTGTACCTGTTGATGGCTGGTTTATCTGTGTGCCAGGCTTCCAGGAAATCACTAATGTGTTTTGGGATTTAGCTTGGTCTAGGATGTTCACTATCTCCCAGTTGAAACTATGGTGAAGTCTGTCCATATGTTGTACTATTAAGATGTTTTCATCATGTTTCTAACTGCTAGTTAGTTTTCATGGATATACTCTGCTAGCCTTGCCTGTTTGTTCTACACAGTGGCTGTTACGGTCATTATACTGTATATTGTTGATGTTCCTCTTTTTTTTTCCTGGTGATACTGGGTCATTTGGTTTACTTAAGATGTTTTGGAGGACTTTGTGTGCTACAGGGATACCATGTGATTGTAATAGTCTGAGAGGTTTTGATGTATGGCACTGTTATCTTTTCAACAGCTTGTGTTGGTTGTGCTGTAGTGGGCTGAGAAGTCAGGCATTTTTCAATAAAATTGTATGGGTATTCATTTTGGTAGAAAATGTTGTATAGATGATCTGTTCCCATTATCTTGTTAGTATCAGCTATTCCTCCAGCAGCTTTCATTCTGGTCAGCTTTATTTCCTCACACAAAACAAAGAGTACCAGTTTAATATGTACATTCTATGCAAGCCAGCCAATGTGACTAATCTGAAATTCCAGTAGTGTAACACAATTAATTCCTTCATATCTGAAATATAATGACAGATTTTACACTGTTCAAGGTTAACACTGCTTAAATTTTGTTTTTGGAAATAATCAATGATATTCAATGCTGTGTTCATTTGATAAATATCTCTTGTGGATTTGTGAAATTATTTCCAAGTCTTTCTGCATGTTTGCTTGTGTTTTAAAGGATATAATTTTAGTTCCTCTCAAAGGAGTTTTTCAGGGAAAAATCAAATGCTGACAAATGCAATTAGCTGATTGGAACATGTGTTCTTCAAAAGTGATATTTGTTTCCAAACAGAAAATTTTCATTTTCACCTTAGGTCAGTTGAACAATTATAAAACAATATAATGTTTGGATATTGGCCCATTTTGCTTTATATATGTTTATCTCTCTCTGTGTATGAAAACATAGAAACTGTTCTTAATATGTAAGAATACATAGATATATCTGCGGATATTACAAAACAAGGGCCATGACAAAACTAAATAAGTCTAATTAAATATCTCAAATGAGACACGTCTTTTACAAGATTTACTTGTAAGTTGAGGATGGGAAAACAGCCATGTAGCTGTGGGAGGAGTATCATCCCTTTGGATCAAGCCCTCTGGTCCTGCATCACCTTCCTGCTTTGGCATTGTGATTATGGCTATGTAGTACCTTTTGCTTCCATTACCCATATTCCTGGGGAAAGGGTTGCCCTAACCTTTTAACCTCCCATTTAATATTAGCTTGTGAGAATGTGAAGATACCACAGTTTGAACACCGGAATAATAGATAGCCAGGCCTTATAACAATGTTAGCAATAACGATAATAATTGTTGTTGTCATCATCATTATTGTCATTGTCATTGTCATCTCATCATCATCATGGAACAAAGAACTACAACAAAGACTTAGCACCATGATTTTATTGCTCTATTATGCTCTTATTGTGTTCAAAGCAATTACCCATCCATTTATCTACATCAGCTACCTTACGGTTCAAAAATTGCCTTTCTCTTCTCCCTGGAAATTTATTTGGTCTGATTATGCATCCTCATTACCTTCAAATATCAAAAGGGAACTTACTGTTTCTAAGGTACATACTGTACACCCTGACAGTTACTGATTTCACCAAATGTTGCCATTTTTTCTGTTTTTCCTGGAAAGTAGCTCATAAACCCCTTGTGACTTTTTTCCATTGTCCACCTTGCTTATCTCCTGCAGTGATCTTTGCTTGTCTTACATTATATTCTATAAGGTGTTTGCACCTCCCTGACCTTTTATCTCAACAACAAATGTTTTAACCAGCAATTTCTCTCTCTCTCTCTCTCTCTCTCTCTCTCTCTCTCTCTCTGTGTGTGTGTGTGTGTGTCTGTGTGTTTCTAATTCATCCCCCAAAACCTTTAAATCATGGATTTAGAATTATTGGGAATCTATTTTTTCCCCCTTTTTGTTTATCTGCTGGAGATTTGTGAGATAATCAGTGAGGTCTTTTGCCAATGCATATGTTTATATTTGCTGTTATTCTAAACTCTCCTGCCAATCTGCTCAGGCAAGCAATATAAGTCTATTAGGATGCCTAAGGCTCACTGTTGAGATATAAGATAGACTTAGATTCATGCCTGAATGAATGTAAGGGAAATGGGTGTATCATGATTGTGAATACGGATATATCATGAATGAAAAAATGGGGACGAGGAGAATTAACCAATAACTTTCTATTTTATTTTTATTGCAAATATTTATTTTATGTGCATTATCATTATATGTACAGAAACACTACAATATGCACATAGAGAGAAATATGAACGTTGACATTTTCCTCCTTCCAGAGAAGGGAGGGAGGGAGGGAGGGAGGGAGGGAGGGAGGGAAGGAAAGAAGGAAGGAAGGAAGGAAGGAAGGAAGGAAGGAAGGAAGGAAGGAAGGAAGGAA
>JAKJMR010001116.1:334880-354535 GCA_024449315.1 Daboia siamensis
TTTTTTTTTGTTTTTTGTTTTTAGACGAGCTGGACCAGCCAGCCAGGCAAGAACGGAGAAGAAATGGGAAGAAAGGAGATTTGATTCTTCCGCCCTCTTTGCCCTCGAAAGCTTCTGGCGGCGGCGGCGGCAGTGGCGGTGTTGCTCCTTTAAGGGTGTTCCGTATCTTTTTTCCAGCTTGCAGGCTACAACCCGCTCTTCTCTCGCCTGGAACGGATTATTCAAGATTCATTTTATTTTGTTTGCTCGTTTGTTTTAGGAGAGGTTCAGCTTTTGCTCTGGCTTTCGAGCTCGACGTGGAGCAAAGGCCCCGTTCCTTCCGAAGGGATCAGATCCTAACGCCAAAAAGGAAAAAAGAAAAGAGCAAAAAAAAAGAAAAGAAAAGAAAAAAGAGCAGACGGGAGAGGAAGGCCGAAGTTCACAGGAGCTGGAAGCAAAGGCACTGTTGCAAATGCAGACTGCGAGGGCATGCACTGAGGTTGCAGGCATCTACAGTGGTCAGGTTGACAGACGTGCTTGGAAAGTGTGTGGCAGATGTTAAAGAACTGCAGGCTGCTGCTGGAGTTTGTAGAAGGGAAGAAATCTACCATTTAAAGGCTCCAGGAGATGGGGTGGAGCAGGGGTCGAGATGAGGTTTCGTGATGGTGCCAGAGGCTGATTCTTTCTAGATGTAAAATACTGCATACCAATCTCCCTCCTTCCCCCCTCCCCCACTCTGTTGGGATGATAGAATAATTAGGAGAAAACAAAATGGCTGGAGGGGAAAAGAGAGAGAGAGAGAGAGAAAGGTCTGAAATGCTACTTGAAATCATGAACATGGACATAAAGGAAGTGATCATCACGTATCCCAAAATAATACCACAATTTGAAATCAGAAAACTTATCCATAGGATTGAAATGAACTGAGTTAGATGACAATCAACTCCAGACAGGGAAACTGACACCTCACATTATTTATTGAATGTCCACTTTTATAGAAAAAAGTTAAAATCACCATATAGAGTGATATAGATCTATATGATCAAAAGAGTGAACATTAGTCTCTCTCTCTCTCTCTCTCTCTCTCTCCATTTTATCATAACTGCTTTATCTGGAAGCAGTTACCACTGAAATTTATGCTTAATAAAAATAAAATCTGGATCCTCTAAATTCAAATTCAGTACTCCAATCAACATTCTGTCTCTCATAGTTTGCCTGCTTATAATCTCTTTGATGCTAAGTATATCCCAGAATCACATAAATGATTACCTGAAATCATAGAGTTGGAGGGAGGCTTCTAGAATATATAGACCAACCCATTTTTTTGGTGCAAAAAATTCAGAATTAAAGCATTCCCAGCAGATGGCAGTCCAGAGTTGGTTTGAACTATCGAATCATGATAGTTCCCTGCCACCCAGTATTTGTTTCATTTGTCATACTTTGCACCTTCAAAAGGTTGAACTAATATTTAATCTCTAAACTTTTTTGGTAATCCAATGACTATATCTCTATGCTCCCCTTAGAGAAAACAGACAAAAAATACCATTGTAATTGGGATAATCTTTGACAATTTTTAAGAGCTATCTGTCCTCCTCCTCTACAAAGTATTATGGGGATCAAAATATTTTATTCAGTCTACCATGATTTCCAACGGAACTGGATTATATCAATAATTGGGAAAATTATGGATAGAAGGTTTTTTTTGTAAGTTTGTTTAGATCTAAATGTAAACTATGAGAGCATGGAATATTCTTTCAAATGCTACTCAAGTAGGAGACCCTATACCGTCTCAGATAAGTGACTATCTAGCCTCTTCTTAAAAATCTCCAGTGATGGAGCGCCCACAATTTCTGGAGGCAAGCTGTTCCACTGGTTAATTGTCCTCACTGTCAGGAAGTTTCCCCTTAATTCCAGGTTGCTTCTCTCTTTGATCTGTTTCCAACCATTGTTTCTCCTCCTGCCCTCTGGTGCTTTGGTGAATAATGTGTCCCGCTCTTCCTTGTGGCAGCCCCTCAAATACTGGAATACTGCTATCATGTCTCCCCTATTTCTTCTTTTCTTTAGACCAGCCAAACCCAAATTGTACAGCTGTTCTTTATATGTTTTAGTCTCCACACCTTTGATCGTTTTAGTTGGTTTTCTCTGAATTTTTTCCAAACTCTCAACATCTTTTTTGTGATATGGTGACCAAAATTGGCTACAGTATTCCAGGTGTAGTCTTACTAGGGTTTTATAAAGTGGTACTAATACTTCACATGATCTTGATTCTATGCCTCTGTTTATACAACACAGGATTATATTGGCTTTTTTGGCTGCTGCTGCACACTGCTTTCTCATGGCTAAGTGATCGGCGTCCACTAGAACTCCAAGGTCTCTCTCACAGTTACTGGTTTTAAGCCAGGTTTTGCACAATCTGTACTTGTACTTTTGATTTTTCCTGCCTAAATGTAAAACTTTGCTTTTCTTCACATTGAAACTCATTATGTTGGAAGGGGCTCATTGTTCAAGTTTGTCAATATCTTTTTGGATCCTGCGTGTTTGTCTTCTGGGGTGTTGGCTTCTCCTGCCAGTTTGGTGTCATCTGCAAATTTGATGAGTTCCCCTTGAATTATCTCATCTCTCATCTGCTGGTGATGTTGTCTATTCCAGCTTTTTCTAGCTTACCAAGGAGTAGGTTGTGGTCTACTTTATCAAATGCCTTACTGAAGTCTAAGTATACTACATCCACAGTATTTCGCTGGCCTATTAGTTTAGTCACTTTGTCGAAGAATGAAATAAGATTGGTTTGGCATGATCTGTTTTTAACAAACCCATGTTGGCTACTAGTTATAATTTTGTTGGCTTCTAGTTGTTCACAGATCTGTTTTTTGATTATCTTTTCTAGGATCTTCCCACGTATTGATGTTAAACTGATTGGTCTGTAGTTTCCTGGGTCTGTTTTTTTAAAAAAAACGTTTTTGAAGATGGGAACCACATCAGCCCTTTTCTAATCCTCAGCTACTTTTCCCGGTGCTCCAGGATTTTTGAAAGATGTGGTGCAATGGTTCTGAGATAACATCTGCCAGCTCCTTCAGAACTCTGGTATGTAATCTGTCAGGCCCCAGTGATTTATATTTGTCAAGGTCAGATAGATGTTCTCTTACCATTTACTTGCTTATTTTAATTTTTGTTTCTAATTTGTCTTTTGCAGTGGGTTTTTTTTTTTTTGGTATGTTGGGCTATGGTTTCCTTTTGTGTGAAGACTGATGCAAAGTATGAGTTAAGCAACTCTGCTTTCTCCCTGTTGCCTGTTATTTCCTTGCCATCTTCTTTCTTTAGTGGATCTACAGTTTCCTTGACTTTTTTCCTGTTGTTATATGTTGGAAGAAACTTTTTTTTATATTATCTATGATTTCTATTGCAAGACTTTGTTTGTTCTGAGCCTTTGCTTTCCTGACTTCATCTGTGCATGTTCTGGCTGTCTGCTGATATTGACTGATATTGATTATGTTGTAAAGAACAAAAATGGTACCAGCTGACAAAATCAGAAATAAGAAAGGTGACTGAGAATAATCCCAAATGGAAACAATGCTGATATCAGTGAAATGAGGTAAAGCCAAGGAATAAATGTGACTACCAGGCAGAAAGTCTTGCATAATTCAGCCAGAACAAGCAAAAAAACTTGAAGGAAATAATGCTTTAGGTGTAGTATATAAAGAGTTGTGGCCATCCTATTTTAACAGGGGACTTCTTGAAGACCACATCATCCATCTCTCAAGTGCTTTGTTTTCTTCAAGACCCCATTCATTACATGACCACTATTGTAGCAGATTCTTTGAGTATGAATCTGCGCCTGGATTAAGCAATTATAATCAATCAGATAAAAAGTTACAGAGACTCTCTTTGTGCTGCATTTCCTGGAATCTTCCATTATTGCATTAGATCCTGAAGTTCAACCCTGTAATAATTCCAGCTATCATCATTACCATTAGAGTCATTATGGGTGACTGTAACTGTGTTTTAACATAGTTTCCCATAATAACTGTAATGGCAATAATGAGTCGAGATGGCATATCAGCAAGAATCAATATGATACTGTCTTTACTTATATAATACTTTGTAATATACCTATTGTATATAATGTACTTAGATATAAAAAAGTGCTTGCATTATTATACAACCCATCACTGCAACCATTTTGCATAGTTGTATTGCTGCATCCATTTACTCATCAGAAGATTATGTAAACTTCTAATGCTTCAACTAATTCAAACACTTACTGCAATTTGTATTGCCCAGTGAAAATGGATGTTAAAAGAACACTCTTCCTTTTGCTGCATTCCTCCATTTCCATATTGTTGATTTTACTAAGAGTAGTAGAAATTTCTGGAGTAGCTAATTAAATTAAATGAGCACGAAAGACAAAATGAAGTAGAATATGTACATTTTTTCCACAAATTTCTCACCAAAATATTCTTAGGTAATTCCCCTATTTGGCCATATCCATGATTACTAGTTATGCTTGTCAACAAATGACCAGATTCAAGATAATATATATCTTTGAACCAACTGATAGAGAAATATCTGAAAACATGGAAATATTTATAACCTTCTTGTGAACTTCCAAGCATAATCTAGGTTACTGTGCTCAGAAATCAGTTTTGGAGTAAAACAACCCTCCTTTTTATTCTTAAATTCAGTGTAGCTTAAATACTCAGATAAATCAAGATAATCTATATAGGTGCTCAGATATACTGGCAGTTTGTGTGCTTTATTTTAGTGGCTCATGCTTTGCTTAGCATTAACCTGAGTTTCTATTTGTGTAAGTTGTGGTGTAGTTAAGAAATGCTGGTGGAATCATTAGGAACAATTGGTCCTGTTTGCTATTATTTGTTTATTTCTATGCATACTTGAAGGGTATATAGGTATATAAGTATTTATTTGTAAAATTTATGTTGTATGTGTCTGTGCCTCTGTGTGTACACATATACATATGCATATGCATTTATATTTAATTGACAAAGACTGCCATTAAGATGAAAGGATATTGTATTGCATATTAATTAAGAAAACCATGTTGTTAATTATTGAAAACATTTAATTAGCTGATCCTGAAACATGGCACGCATAAAAAAAATGTTCATAGTAACAACAAAGCTAAGGACTACTCCAATTTACAATTTTGCCATTAAATTTTGTTTTTCATGAAAATATGAGAGTAGAATAAAATCCTCTGATTTGCACTTGATGTTTGCAAATGGAGTTTCCCCCCTCATTCATTGTGGATCTAGTTGTTTAAAGTTTCTTGCCTGATAATTGTTATTTGTTGTGTTGTTATTGTTTTTCTTTCATGGACAATTCTTAACTTAGTTATCTTGTTGGTTTGCAACCTAATCATTATACTCCATAATAATTTCAACACAGTTTTTTACCTCTAGAACTGGATTGTTTTTTTTTTAGATTGCATTTTTAATATTTACTTCATCTATAACCTGATCCCTATTTCAATGTCATAATTCATTTCTTTATATTTTTTTTGTACTTCCCTTGACAACCAGATAAGTACTTTTCAAATTATTCTGTGTTTATATGTAATAGTTGCTAGATACACAATATATTTCTGGCTTGGCATGGCCTTGACTATTCTTTTCAGGTTACCCTATAAAATGACATAACTACAGTGCATACATTACTATCTTGCAATTATGTTTTCAGTGATACACACACACCAAAAATTTTTTCGCTATTTGCAGAATTCCTAATAAGGGATTAAGCTGCTAATGCTTAGAGACCATTTTGTGGGAAACAATATTTGCCTCAGGTTGGAATAATACTGTTCCTGGAGTTGTTTTAATAAGATTCATGTATATGGTTTCACCTACATTTTGGTTCTACTGATTCAGATCTTTGAAGTAAAGTTTGAGAGGCTGATCACATAAGGCTTATTTTATCTGTCCTCAACTTGAGCAAGGTCAGGCCTGATTAATGCTTTAATGGAAGTCTACAAATAATGGCATAATTGTAGGTAGATGGCTAAATTAGGAGGAAATATCCATTCAAGAAGTAGTCAGTGGAAAACAGTTTCCATGTTTCCATCAAGAAAATAACAGGGATATGCACATGAAGCATTAGGAATTGAACTGTACTCAGAGGTATATCTGTATATGTACAATATGCATGTAGTACTGTATGTATGTATGTATGTACTTATGTGTATGTATGTATGTATGTATGTATGTATGTGACTTAGATGCTACCAAACCAGTGGTGGGATTCAGCCAGTTCGCACCAGTTCGGCAGAACCAGTAATTAATTTTTTGTTGCCCAGGCCCAGAATGGACTTCTAGAAGCGGTATCCACACAGAGAACGAGTTGTTCACATATTTGAATCTCACCACTACACCAAACTATAATTCATTCTAGCTGAAACATAGCAATAGTGTAGAATAATGGTATTTTGCTGACTTAGATATTGCTGAGCTGAGTATCATTGAATGCTGAATTGAGATATTTGTCTACATATGACTTTCCTTTTGTGTACCTGTAGAATCATTCTATAAAATGGATGGCTATACAAATGTGATTTAAAAAATAAGCAAACCACATATACCATATTTTTTTTTACCTATATACTCAATTTTTTATTTTTCCTAAATTATGTGCCATCAGCCAGTAAGGCTGAACAGGAATTGTATTCACATTTCCTAAATCATGAGTGTAGTTGTTAAGAACTCTACCATACGTATTCAAGGAAATATGAATGTAGAACTCTAGATTTCTTGATTTAATGTACAGAGATCAGGGAAGCAAATGGTTAGATGTCAGGATGTAGCATATTAAGGCAGAGCTACCAAATTTAAAACCTAATTCAGTACAGCGGTTCGGGTCTGGATGGGAGGAACAGACTTCGACTCAACCCTGACAAGACTGAGTGGCTGTGCATACCGGCATCTCAGGATATTCAGAATATTCCATCTCTTTCTATGGGGGGTGAGTTATTACCCCCCATAGATAGGGCTCGCAACTTGGGAGTCCTCCTAGATTCACAGCTTTCTTTAGAAGACCATATAGTAAATGTGACTATGGCGGCCTTCGCCCAGGTTCGCCTGGTGCACCAGTTGCGGCCCTATCTAGACCGGGATGCCTTGCATACGGTCACTCATGCACTCGTAGTTTGGACTACTGCAATGCTCTCTACATGGGGCTGCCCTTGAGGACCACTCGGAGGCTCCAACTGGTACAGAATGCAGCCGCGAGAGTTGTGTTGGGAGTTTCCCAATACTCCCATGTTACACCCCTGCTCCGCGAGCTGCATTGGCTCCCAGTTGTCTTCGGGTGAGATTTAAGGTGCTGGTAATGACTTACAAAGCCCTTCATGGCATGGGTCCAGAATACCTCAGGGAGCACCTGCGGCCAGCATCAACCTCCCTCCACCCAGTGCGCTCCCACAGAGAGGGCCTCCTCAGGGTGCCTTCGGTCAAAGAATGTTGACTGGTGGCCCCCAGGGGGAGGGCGTTCTCTGTGGGTGCACCGGATTTATGGAACCATCTTCTGGTTGAGCTCCGGATGGTGCCCGACCTTCGCTCCTTCTGGCACGATCTAAAGACCTACCTGTTCGAACAAGCCAGCCTGGCCTGATGGGTTTGGGTTTTATAGCTTTTTATGTATTTTAACTTATTGTTATAGTTTTTGGGCATCTTGTTTAATCTCTTTTAATTTTTGTATTCTTGTTTTTTACATGTATTGCCCTGTTCACCGCCCTGAGTCCTTCGGGAGAAGGGCATTATACAAATAAAATAATAATAATAATAATAATAATAATAATAATTAGCCTAAAACATGTAGAATTCACTGAGATAGGCAAAGATTGCATCTACCATGTTTCCCCAAAAGTAAGACCTACCTTGAAAATAAGCCCTACCTTGCTGTTTTTGGTGGGCCTAATATAAGCCCTACCTCCAAAAGAAGCCCTAGATTTGGGGTTAGGCACACACCTAAAAATCAAGCTAGAGTGGAGGTGGGAAGTGGAGCTTGCCATTGCAGTCAGGCCTCCTATGGATTGACACTTGCCTTGCCTGTCCACTTCTGTGGCCAAAGGAGCAGTTTCATTCTGCAGATGACAATGGAGCTCCAGCCTGCATTTTGCAGTCAGAGGTCTTTCTGGAAGGCCTCTGCAGCCAAGAACTGAGCTATGGATTTAATCCGTAGTTTGGTTCTCAGCTGCAGAGGTCTTTCCAGAAGGCCTCTGACTGAAATGCAGGCTGGAGCTCCATTCTCAGCTGCAGAATGAAACTGCTCCTTCACCACAGAAGAAGTGTGCTGTCTGGGCAGGGCTGTCACTGCCACCACTGTGAGTAGAAAACACACACACACACATGAATAAGATTTGGTGCCTCTTTTGGAGGCAAAAAAATAAATAAGACCAGGTCTTATCTTTGGGGAAATACGGTTGCTGGTTTGGGCTGATTCATGCTAATTCATTGCTTTAGATCAGGGCTTTTCAACCAGTAGTATAGGTACCACCTGTGGTACATTGGCACCTGGTAAGTGATACTTGACCATCCTAGAAAAGTGATAGCGGGGAAGGGGAATGAGCTGAGCTGGTGGCAGCACCGCACAAGCCTGAGCGAGAGACAGCTGGAGCTGCAGGGCTATCAGGGTTCAGCGGAAGCGCCAGGATCAGTGCTTTTTTGGGGCTGTCAGGTCTTAGTGGAAGTGCCAGGATCAGCGCCAGGATCCAGCTGGAGCTCGGTGCTGATCCTGGTGCTTCTGCTGAGCCCAGAAGAAGCGCCCATCAGCTGGAATGTTGCAGCATCTCCAGGGTCTTGTGATTTACATTCAGATACTTGGTAACTGATTCATATTTATGACAGTCACAGTGTCCCAGGGTCATGTGAAGTGACCAAAACCTGCTGCAACTACTCAGCAGAGGGGGGGAATAAAAACCAAACACCCCCCACTCCACCCCCGCTGCCAATCCTCAACAGAAATGCTCACAACAATGAAAACCTCAGACAGGAGGAAGAGTGCTGCCGGGCGGGCAGGCAGGTGTCTTGCTCGGCTGTGGCTTGGGGGGCACTTTTTCCAGTGCCATTATAACTTCGGATAGTCACTAAGCAAACTGGTGTAAGTTGAGGACTATCTGTACTTCATCACTTTTTCCTTTTTTTTTTTTTTTTGGTCATCAAGTTTTTGACACCTTGCTAGGGCTAGGCGACTGGTGGTACTCGGATGTTGCCATATCCTAAAAGTGGTACAATGGGTGAAAAGGTTGAAAAGCCCTGCTTTAGATGATAGACAGACAGATCGATCTGCAATTTGTGTTAAATCAGTGAAAACTACTATTGTAAAATATATACTTGAAGAAGGCAGGTAATTCATTAAGAAAATTGGCAATAGTAGCATTAAAGCATTGAAAAAGTAAGCAAGAAGATGCTGGAAAAGTAAGGGATGCATTAGCAGGAATATAGTAACAGAGACTTTGACTCCGCATAGGGTGGGACCTCCCTGGACTAAGCTGGTTTAAATTCCGGGGTCCTCCTGGATTCATGCTTAAGAACCAAGTGACAACTGTGGCTAGGAGGACCTCTGCACACAATTGAGTACACGAATTGTTCATGGGCACTTATGCCTTGGTCAAGTCCCATTTCTTCAATGTGCTCTACATAGGTTGCCCTTGAAAAGCACTTGGAAACCTAAACTAGTCTGGAATTCAGCAGTGTGCACAGTAATGGGGCTCCTAGATTTGTCTACATAACACCTTTGTTGTGTGAGTGGCACTGGCTTCCATTTATAAGAAAATCTATAAGGAAAAAAGAAGAAGAAGAAGAATGGAATGACCAGCCTGGTAACAAAAAGTAGCAGCAGACTGGAGGAAAGATGGAGCATGTTAATAAGAAGATATTAGGAAGTTGCAAGGCAGGCCAGTGGAAAGATGCTGAGACTGGGAGTAGGCAAAATTCAAGGATGAGCAATCCAGCAGGAAGATAGTGACAAGACAGGCAGGCCAGCAAGAAATTCTGGAACTCCGGACTGCCCCGGACCTGCGCTCGTTTCACCAGGACCTGAAAACCTGGCTTTTCGATCTATCTGGCCTGGACTAAGGGGGTTTTTAGTTTCAAGTTTTTAACATTGTCTTATTGTTGGGCTATTAATTAATTTAATTCTTTTTAATTCTATTTTTTATCTTAATTTTATATTGTCTTTTAAATATTGCCCTGTAAACCACCCTGAGTCCTTCGGGAATACGGCAGTATAGAAAACTAATTAAATAAATAAATCAAATTTACAGCAATAACAGAAAGATGCTAGGAAGGGGGTGGAAATACACCAAAATAGCTGTAGCTGAATTTTTATTTTATTTTAGTATTTTGCAACAGTTATAATGCTTTAAGAGCTGTGTCAACATCTAAACATTTTCATTAGCATCTGAAGCTTACTGTTGGAAGTTTTGAGTGTTTTATGTAGGTCCACTGACAGAAATTATTACTTAGAAAAACCCTATATTTCTCTCTCTCCATAGATGCCATTATTTTCACTGAACATTCTGATATCATATATTCTTATATCATACTCTGCATTCAAAATGTGTCTGGAAATTCCATGCTCATGCTGGAATTAGATATTTAATAAAGGAATAAATTGCTGGTATGGCTACTCATAAGGGTAATATTCATAAAATAAATTGTTTTTATAAACTACTGTATTCTGCAAGATTCTGAACTGAGCAATAATTAATTTGAAGAAGAAGTTGTCATTATTTGGATCTGATTAAAACACTTTTTATCTGCCACTTTTTTCTATGGAACGAAACGGAACAGAACAGAACAGAACAGAACAGAATACTTTATTTGGCCAACTGTGATTAGACACACAAGGAAATTGTCTCCAGTGCAGAAGCTCTCAGTGTACATGCAAAACAGCAGAGTAATAATAATCATAATGATACCAATAAGAGAAGGTAGTAGAAACAATGAGAAGGATAATAGTAATACAGCATACCACATGGGTAAATATACATAAGACAGTACTGTGGAAATTAAGCATACACAATGTAGATGTGTCTGTAGATACTTTCTCAGCCCCTTTCTGTGAAGTATACAGACTCTCGTTGGAAGGCAGGCTGGTTGCAGTTGCTTTTGCTATAATCCTAACTATCTGTTGAAGTCTGTACCTGTCCTGTTTAGTTCTATAACCAGAGGTTATAGAAGTACAAATGACAGATTCAATAATTCCTCTGTAGAACTCTGAGGCAGTCTGAGGTTTCTGAGTTGACACAGAAAGAACATTCTTTGTTATGCCTTTTTAATGATAATTCTAATGTAAGGTGTCCATTTTAAATCCTGGGAAACTATAGAACCCAAAAACCTGAAGGACTGATAAACCCCAGGCAGTCTCAACCGCTCCCAGAGAGAGTGTTAACAACCAGATGACTGCAAATAAATATGATCCTTCCATTCCCACGCTCTATCCTGTTAAAAATAATCCTTCCATCCTCCCCAGCATCCTGTCAGAACTGATGAAGCTTCTTGGATGAGAAGCAAAATATATTCTTCCTCAAGGAAAAAGAACAGACCAGTTGCCTTTTGAAAGAAAACATCTTTGAGGCAATCATGATCTGAATGACTGAGAATCTCCATAGACACTGAAGTACTCTACTACTGATACTGCGTTGTCTAGTATAGTAAGAAGTAGTAGAATAGGAGAGCTCCTCCTAAAATACCTCTCATCTCTACAGTTTAAGCGTGTCCAGCTCCAGATTTTTCCTGCTGCACCACAGACTCATCACCATCTTGAATGAGACCATTGACTGTCATATCATCTTCAACCTTCAGAACTTTAACAGGAGGATCCTTAGAGATGCAGCCATTGGTATAGAAAGAAAAGAGTAATGAAGAGTGCACACAGCCCTGGATGGGTGTCTGTGGTAATTGTTCAGGTATTAAATATGATTTTTCCTAGCTTCACCTACTGCTTTCTATCTGTTAGAAAGCTTATAATCCACCAACAAGTAAGGACAGGCACAGCTAGCTGCATCAGTTTAGAATAAAGTTTCTGGAACGATGGTATTGAATGCTGAGTGGAAGTCTACAAAAAGGACCCACGCATAGGTCCCTGGGGATTCAAGATGTTTCAAGTTGTAGTGCCGTACAATATTGGCAGCATCACCTGCCAATCTATTTGCATGGTAAGCAAACTGCAAGGGGTATAACAGCAGATCCATGATGATTTTCAGGTGGGCCAGCACTAATCTTTCAAAGGTTTTCTTAACTACAGATGTCAGAGCAACCAGTCTGTAGTCGTTCAACTCCTTAATGGGAAGTTTCTTGGGAACCAGGATGATAGAGCATTTGAAGCTAGAAGAAATATAGCACATTTCCAGTGATTTATTAAAGATGCTGGTGAAGATGGGGGGCAGTTGATCAGCACAGACTTTCAAGCAAGAAGTTACTCCATCTAGGTCGGGTGCTTATCTGATCTTTTATTTATAAAATAGACCTCACACACTTTTTCTAGGATCACCAGTGGAGGGAGGCCCAGAGGGATGGAGAGAGATGTAGGAGATGTGGCTATTGTTGTATCTGAGATGGAGAGGGTAGCAATATTTGACAGTGATTTCCTCTCTAACCTACAGTAGAACACATTCAAGTTATCTGTCAGTTGCCATATCTCTTTAATAAGGGGATCTGTTGTAGCCAATGATATTCTTCAGGCTTTTCTACACATTCAGTGGTTCATTTGCTGAGAACTGATTCCTCAGCTTTTCGGAGTAGCTTGTCTTTGTTGCCTCCAGTGAAAATACTTTGCTTAGTTATTAAATATATTACTATTTTTTTTAAAAAAAAAAAAGCACAAAAATGCTCAATGATGAGAGAAGAATTCATTTAGATTTTATTATTAATAAGAAAAAGATAAATTCATTTGATACTCTTCACAATGATATTGTTAATCTGATTAGTTACAGTGTCTTTAAATAAATAACATATTGAAGGACTTGATTCAATCTGAAAATCTGATTACATGTAACTGGGAATATTCAATTGTCTTTATTTGTGGAGTTGTTGAGGGAGGCTCTTCTCTAAGGGGGGAGGGGTATTATGTATCCAGGTGAAGGTTAGCAACAGCCACTAGGCAGAGTTGGCCTGGACGGTTGGCGGGAAACCCAATGTCCGGCGGGAAACCTAGGGCTAACCCCATTGGCTAGCCACCTACCTGGCCAGTAATTTTTTTTTTTTTTTTAGCCCTAGGAAGGAGGCAATGTCAAATGACTTTTGAAAAACCTTGGAAGAAAATTGCAGGAACCTGTCCAGGCTATCTCCAAAAATCAGATGTGATTGAATGGAAGCAAATAAAAAATAGCTATGCAACAAATGAAGCTTTCAATAGAAGAAATATATTAAATTTATCCAAATATTATAGTTTAACTGAAATTTATATTTGGGAAAAAAATGACAAAGGAAGATTTATGGTTAATATATCACTCCATTTTTATCACGAGAATGAATTATTTATTTTCCAAAAAAATATGTAATTATTCACTTGAATAATCCCTTCATATCTGGAAACTAATTCATGCCAATTTAATTTTGAAATATTTTGGTCAGCCTATTACACCACAAATTCCTTTAAAACATATTAAATCATGATATCTACAGCAAGAAGGTTATTTTTTTTTTAAGTATAAAAAGTTGTTTGGAATGGAAAAGTATACAAGAATCGAGTAGAGCTAACGTAAGAGGCAACAAACATAAAGAACAAGATAATTTATTGGGATTTTTTTAAAAAAAATTGTACTAATTAAAACTCATCACTGGTCTTTATTTTTTATATATTTTTTCTTGAGGTTTTTCAACAGTATTAAAATAGCAATAGAAATTTTGAATTAAAAAAAGAATAAAGCAGTGTGATATGAAAGGGGAAAATATAGAAGGAAAAGGAAGGCAAAGGAAGGCATCCAATCTTCTTGACAGTATAATACATACATTTTACTCTGTCTCTCACTCTCTCTCTAAGGTTATATCATCATTTTCTTATTTCCATAACCTATCCTTTCTAATCTTCAAACCCATAAATCACAAATTCATTTTATTCCTTTTTCAGCAAAAAGTCCATAAGGGGCTTCCAGTAACTAATAAATGTAGTTATTGATCTTTTGGTAATCAAATAAGTTAATTTTGTCATTTATGCTAGCTCAATCGTATTCACCAACCGTACCTACAATGTGTGCATTTCAGAGTCTTTCCATTTCTGAGCACATAATACTTCTGTAGCAGTCATCATATATAAAATAAACTTCAATGTCTCTTTTTGTTAATTGTCCATTAAACATGAAATGTTCTTGTTTCAGTTGAATGTATAACAACAACAACGATGATGATGATGTTGGAAGGGACCTTGGAGGTCATCTAGTCCAACCCCCTGCTCAGGCAGGAAACCCTATACCATTTCAGACAAATGGCTGTCCAGTCTCTTCTTGAAAATGTCCAGTGTTGGAGCATTCACAGCTTTTGGAGGCAGGTTGTTCCACTGATTAATTGTTCTAACTTAAAGGAATTAAGTACTTGTAAAGAGTGGTATTAATTGAGTAATGTCTTAGGGGCTTAGTCAAATTTATTAATATCTTAAGAGTCACAACAGATTAGAGATAGAGGACAGGGTGGCTGTTCATTTTGATATATCTTCCCCGAATTAGGAAATAGAAAAGGAGGTCGTGGTGGAGGGAGATAGAGGGGGGAAAAGAAGGTGGAAATACCCCATAAAGAGTATTTTTATAAAAATCTGGTTAAATATGACAAGCATACTGAACTTAACAAAGGTTAGTGCAGGAAAGAGGGCAGCGCCACAGGGGTTAGTGATGTCTTCAAGCCCTTCTAATCAGGAGTCCATTGATGACATGCTACAAAGGGAAAGGTCAAATTCCTTTAAAGATTTACAAGCTCTTCTGCAAAATATGCAAGAAGCAATGACTAAGAATCATGAAGAGATGAAGAAAGAGATAGGTCAAGTGAGTAATGATACTGGTGAGCTCAAGAAAAAAATACAAGTGAATTGATGGTAAATTTGAGGGGATTCAACAACAATTAATAAAAAATGAGCAAAGATTACAGGAAATGGAAGTAAGAATAAAGAAGGAGGAGAAGAACATAGAGGACTTAAGTGAAACACTAATCTGGGTGAACAGAGAGCTTGAAACAACAGTGATCTTCCTGGAAGCAGAGAAAGCTGCCCACTATCTGTGCTTTCAAAATATTAAGGAAAAAAAAAGGTGAAGACCTGCCGGACATGATGGCAGACTTAATGGCGAAGGCATTAGGCATAGGAAAAGATGAAATGTTGGCAGAAATTGATGAGACATATAGGGTCCAAACTAACTATGCGAGGAGACATAATCTTCCGAAAGAAGTACATGTGAGATTGATTAAAAAATCAACACGGGATGAATTACTACATAGATCAAGAGAGGAGCCATTAGACTATGGAGGACAACAAATAACAGTTCTCAAACAAATACCTAAAAGAATGAGGGATTTGAGACGAGGCTACCAATTTTTGACATTGAAATTGATTAGATATAATGTGCACTTTAGATGTCTAACTCCAGAAGGCATTCTAGTCATGTGGCAAGATAGAAGGTATAGATTAGACTCAATAGACAAGGCAGAAGATTTTTATAAGCTTCACTTTAACAGTGAAGATGAAGTAGAAGACCAAGATGGAGAGGACATAAGAGAAAGGGATGCAAGACAGATGGCTATAGTAGGAAGGATAGAGGATAGAGGAAATAAATCTGGAGAGAATACAGAGAAATATGAAGGCAGAGACAAAGAAACAAGAGAGATCCATACAATGAGAAGCACAAGACCCAGATATAAGTAAAATAAAGGGAGAACAATGCAGGATTTTGTCGCTGAATATTAATGGTTTAAACTTGCCAATGAAAAGATGGAAAATCTTTAATAATTTGTCAAAAATTAGATATAATTGCAATTCAGGAAGTTCATATAAAAAAACATCAGAAATACCTGTTAGATCAACCAAGATTAGGAAATATATTTGTATCATTAGATCAACAAAAAAAAGAGGGGGGTGGTATTATATGTGAATGAGAAATTGGTAGCTAAACAAATTTATAAAGATAGAGAAGGTAGAATATTGATAGTTGAGGTAGAAATAAACCATAGGAAAGTAGTGATAGTGGAAATATATGCCCTGAATGGAAATCAAGAACAGTTTTTTAAAACATTACATAATAAGATATATGATGTAGACTATGATGAGATTTGTGTGCTAGGAGACTTCAATGCTATTATTAATAATAATTTGGTCTACAAGAGTATACGACCAGGAAAAGAAAAAGAAGAACACTACCAAGATCCTTTTTCAAATTGGCCAAAGATCTAAACATCCAGGACATATGGAGAGAAAGGAATCGTGAGGCTAAACAGTATACATATTATTCTAATTAACATAGCTCATGGTCTAGGATTGACATGGTGTGGATGTCAAGGGAAATTGAAGTCGAAGACGTGTGTACAGAGACAAGCATCTGGGCAGACCACAACCCTGTGAAATTTAGCTGGAAAGGGTCCAAAAAAACATCTAGATGGACTATACAAAGATCAATATTAAAAGAAGATGACTTCAGATTAAAGATGGACCAAGAATTGGACTTCTTTTTTAAAGAAAATAAAGCTGAAGACACCTCTGTCCAAAATCATTGGGATGCAGCTAAGGCAATTATGAGAGGAGTAGCTATAGCATATATGGCGAAAAAGAGTAAGGAGAAAAAACAACAACAGAAAATGTTAGAAGAGGAATACAAAAGATTAGAAACAATACTCCAACATGAACCTCAAAAAAAAAAATGTAAAACAACAAATGGACTTAATTAAACATAAACTTAACATCTTAGAAAAGGAAAATTAGCATAACAGATAAGATGTATAAAACAGAACTTTTTCGAAAATGCAAAGAAACCTGGTCAATGGCTTGCACACAAATTGAAAAAACAAAAGGAGAAAAGTTGGATTAGTAAATTACGAGATGACAAAGGGAGAATACACTATCAAGAAGAGGAGAAAAAAATTATAGCCCAGGAATTTTTTGAGAAATTATATAAGGAAGATAGCCAGGAAAATGAGGAGAAAGTGGAGGAATGTTTCAAAAAAGCAACACTAACAAAAATTACAGAGGAAATTAAAAATATGTTGAATGAAGAAATTAGGATGTCAGAGGTGATAATGGCCATTAATAAGCAAAAAAAATAACAGAGCATTGGGTCCTGACAGCATCCTGATAGAAATTTATAAGGAACAACAAAACATTTTAGGACAACCTTTATTGGATGTGTTTAACGCGGTCCTGGATGAAGCAAAAACCCCAAGGTCATGGTCAGAGGAGAATATTGTCCTGATTCCAAAAGATAACACAGACCATACATCAATTCAAAGCTATAGACCAATTGTTGTTGTTGTTGTTAGCTGCGAAGTCGTGTCCGACCCATCGCGACCCTATGGACAACATTCCTCCAGGCCTTCCTGTCCTCTACCATCTTCTGGAGTCCATCTAAACTCACACCTACTGCTTCAGTGACTCCATCCAGCCACCTCATTCTCTGTCGTCCCCTTCTTCTATTGCCCTCGATCTTTCCCAGCATTAGGCTCTTCTCAAGTGAGTCCTTCCTTCTATTAGGTGGCCAAAGTATTAGAGTTTTAGCTTCAGGATCTGGCCTTCTAAAGAGCAGTCAGGATTGATCTCCTCTAGGACTGACCGGTTTGATCGCCTTGCAGTCCAAGGGACTTGCAGGAGTCTTCTCCAGCACCAGAGTTCAAAGGCCTCAATTCTTTGGCGCTCAGCCTTTTTTATGGTCCAATTTTCACTGCCATACATTGCAACTGGGAAGACCATAGCCTTGACTATACGTACTTTTCTTGACAGAGTGATGTCTCTGCTTTTTAGTGTGCTATCTAGATTTGCCATGGCTTTCCTCCCCAGGAGCAAGCGTCTTTTAATTTCTTGGCTACAGTCCCCATCTGCAGTGATCTTGGAGCCCAGGAAAATAAAATCTGTCACTACCTCCATTTCTTCCCCATCTATTGGAAATTTGAACTCTCTGCTGTGACCTTTCCGTCTTGGGTGGCCCTGCACGGCATAGGTTATAGCTTCATTGAATTACGCAAGCCCTTTCGCCACGACAAGGCAGTAATCCATGAATGATTATCTTGTATTTACATGAAAAGAAGAAAGTTTTTTTTCTCTCTAATTGTTGTAAAAATAATAATAAGTCTTTATTGATTAGCCTTTGGGCCATATCAAAGTGCAATGTTGTAGAAACAAATTGTTACTAAAATTTGATAAAAGCAATTTAAAATGGAATTTGATGAAATACAATTTAAAATGGAATTAGAATAAAATACGATTTAAAATGAAATGGGAATAAAATAAAATCTAAAATGAAATTGTAATAGTGTACAATAATTATAGATAAAATATGATAAAATTATATTTTGGAGTTGCCCTTGCAATCTATCTCAATCAGTCCCACATATGCAGATCTCAACCAAACTATTTTGTTTAAGTACTGTGCTGCATTAAATGTTATTTTCAAGTTCTGACCAGACATAAGGTAAGTTGTTTTGATATGGGGATCCCAATGGTTCATTCGTTTGGTATATTGACCAAGGTACCTGTCTCTCATCCTCTTATACAGGTAACAGTCAAATAGGATGTGATCCAAGTCTTCTACCTCTGCCGCTCTGCAAGTGCAGAGACGCTCATTGTAGGGTATAGCATGAAATCTCCCATATCTGACCCTTGTGTCAAGCTTTTTGAATCTTGTTCATGTAAATATCTCCCTAAGATTTTTTGGTAGTTGTAACTTCAAATTGTTGTAGATTTGCTTAATATATGGAAGAAGGATGGAGAAAGATGTGCAACTTCCTATGATTTAGGAGCACAAGCTCTTTAATTCCTTTTAACCTATCATGCTCTAAAGCAGTAATAATAATAAAAATACCATTTTTGAAGCAACAATTCTACTAAATTTCAAAAACATGAATAAAAGTAAAGCAAAGAAAAAAGAGAGTGGAAAAGAAAAAGTGAGACAGAAAGCAAAATAATAGTTCAAAAAGAAAAATGGAAAGAAAAAAATAATAAAAAAGAAAATAAATAGTTTTTATTTGGTACACACACACGTGTGTGTGTGTATACACATGTATGTATATATATATATATATACATGTATGTGTGTGTATATGTATATATATATATATGTGTGTGTGTGTGTGTGTGTGTGTGTGCGTGTGTCAAATGCTTGTTAACTATTTTTAGATTACCTTGCTAGGCCCCAAACATGGGACAAATCTTATTTCCTGTTTCAGCCTAACCGAAGGCCATCGACAGGCAGTAGTCACCACTGGTGACAGCTCATATTTGTGTAAATTGGTTTTTGCTAACAAAGAATTAAAGGGAGACTGAACCTTGCTAGGCCCCAAACATGGGACAAATCTTATTTCCCAGCTTCTGCCAACCTAGCTGTTTGAAAGCACATAAAAATGCAAGTAAAAAAATAGGGACCACTACGGTGGGAAGGTAACAGCATTCTGTGCGCCTTTGGCGTCTAGTCATGCCAGCCACATGACCACGGAGACGTCCTCGGACAAGCGCTGGCTCTTCGGCTTTGAAACAGAGATGAGCAC
>JAKJMR010001116.1:354545-386737 GCA_024449315.1 Daboia siamensis
TTCATTCCACCTAACTGGGCAGAAGGGAAATGAGAGAGAAAGAGAAAGAGACAGACAGAGAGACAAACAGGGAAAGCACTAATTTGATGTAGTGGTTAAAGCATGTGACTAGAAATTGGGAGCTCATGTGTTCTATTTCTGCCTTTGGCACAAAGCCAGCAGGATGACGGGGGAGGGGCAGCCACTCCTCAGCCCTAGGAAGCAGGCAGTAGCACTGGCATGCCATTTACATTATTTTTTTTTTTAAAAAAAAGGTTCGTTGAGATATATCTATGTCCTGTTATTAAAATTTACCTACTGTAATGAAATAAGGGAAATTTGGGTTGTGAATATTATTTGGGATGTTAAAGGCTAAATTTGAATAATATAATTTTAATTATATTATTCAAGTTTAGCCTTTCACATCCCAAATAATATTCATAACCCAAATTTCCCTTATTTCATTACAGCAAAACTATAGTATCTAACATGTACTTAATAAACATTGTCTGTTTCACATCCTAATACATCACACGTTACTGACAGGACCACAGCCTATGTTTATCAATCTACAACTATTTATACACAACCAGATTCTGTTTTAAATTTTAGCTAATTCTTAATTCTTAAATAGAATAATCAAACATCTTTTAGCATCAAATGTGGGATCTATAAACCAAATTTCCATTATGTCAGTGCACAAATTATAATGTCTAAAATAAGCCTAATAGATACATACATAAACACATTGTAGTTCTATCTCATAAACATTTTCTATTTTAGATCCTGATAGGTCACCGATTAGTAAAAGGATAACCAACCATTTACAAAAATTTTGAGAGGGGGGAGAGAGAGAGAGAGAGAGAGAGAGAGAGAGAAAGAGACAGAAAGAGACTGCCTCAGTGTTTTCCTTGGATGATATTCATCACATTGCTGTTTTAGTTCATATCTAGGAGCTAGAACATAGGACAAATTGGTCTTGTCCTACTATTTTGCCTTTGGAACTGGAATTAAAGGATTATTAATATGACTATGGATCTTGCTTATGATACAGGTATTCCTAGCTGTATCCCTGGAATACGAAATATATCAGGCATTATGTCTTTTGGGTACATTGGAATATATCAGGCATTATGGCTTTTGGCTACATAGGGTTTGGCTAAAAGAATAAACGCTGGAAGAAGAAAATGCATGTGATTTGCAGCAACAGATTTTTAATATGTATTATTTGACAAACTTGATTTCCCTCCCCCCCTACTAATAAAGGGCAAGATTAAAGGGGAGTTTGAGCAATAAAATCAATGTTTTACATGATTTAGAACATTTTTAAATGATATGCTTATTCCTATTTAGTGTGCATTATCTATTAATGTATTCATTTTTAATTTGTTGAGTAGTTTGGCATAGTAAATAAAAATACTGATCCTCTTATAATACATGTAATATAAATTAAAAGGGCACCATACAGGACTGAGGTCTAAACCAAACTTCACAAAATTAGCCTTATTAGTTTTGCAGTGAACTCAGTAAGCTAACATTCATGATTTATTGCAAACATATCCTTATAGATAAGGGGTGTCAAACTCAATTTCATTGAGGGCCGCATCAGCATTGCGGTTGCCCTCAAGGGGCCGGGTGGGTATGGCCAGGGTGGGCGTGGCCTACTGGGTGGGCGTGGCTAGAGTGCGTTTGGCCTACTGGGTGGGCATGGCCAGCTCTGCATCGTTGGCATCAAGGGTGCCTATGGGGGCCTGGGCAGGAGTGGGACAGAGCTGAGGGTCTCTGGCAGGAGGAGGGTCTCTGGGCCAGGGCCAAGGCAGTGGGGGCTGTTCCCTCACTCTTTCCAGGATGGCTTCGCGGGCCGCATGAAACCACTTCGCGGGCCGCATCCGGCCCCCGGGCCTTGTGTTTGACATGTCTGTTATAGATTCTTCCTCGGAAAAGAAAGCAACCACAGGAAGGCATAGCTGTTTGCAAACCCTATGGTTTTCTGTTCAAGAATGAAATTATAAAATTATGGAAGTTATCTCTCTTGGTTTTTATATGTTAGATTTTCACTGAAGCAACCGCACTGGTGTCCAATTAGCTACTCATCAAGGTTTTATATATTATTCATGAGTTTTGGGGAAGGGAATATTTGACATGATGGCTTCACTATTACAGACTTGGTTGATCACCAAGATCACCAGGATAAGTCCTGTACATCTGCCAAACCTGACAGAGTGCCAGCTTATGGTTCCTCATGCACAGACTTTGCTCTTGCCATTAAACATAATGTTTATTGTTACATCATTTATGCCCTTTTTAGAGATCTATCTCAATACTCCATCTTCCCTAGACACAGGCTGGAAGAATGGTTCTATTATATTTTTACCTGTCCTCTCTTCGCCATCTTTTAAGTTGTTTTTTTTTAAAAAAAAAACACAAAACACTGTTTTTATTGTTAACTCTCCTTTTTAAAATATTGTTTTATTGCATTTTGATGTGATTGTACTGAAAGCAGCAATATAAAATGAATAATCTCAGAAAATATGCTAGGTTCAAAAAGCATAGCACGGTGTAATATCCCTGTAATGAAAGAATAAAGGAGAGAGGTAATAATTCAGAGATTTTTCTTTTTAGCTGTTTGGTTACTGATTACTTACTTCTTAATTTTTTGTATTATTTTGTAATGATTAAAATCAGATAGTGTGTGTCAATAACTGTATTATCCCTTCTGGGAAAAAAACAGCATTCTTTGGAAGGATTACAAAGTTTACAGAAGGCAGTATGGAACCTAAGAGGACAAATCTACTGAAAACAGAGCATGTTCATCAGAAGAAAAAGCTTGTTTACAGTTGTCCAAAATAAATTTATTTGCCATTACACTGATACATATATATGCTGAATTAAGGGCAAAGAAGTTTCTATTCAACCCTATTGAGGAGAACCAATGTGTATGAATTTTTTAAAAAATTCTCTATTTAGATATATTCTCTTCATGATACACAAGCTGAAATTCTTCATACTATCCTGTAGTATTCATTCCTGATAATTATTTTATATAACTCAATTCCAGTAAAGTTGTATAGTTCTCAGCTGTATCTTTTTAGTTACAGCTTTTCAACGATGACCTAATTGTGTTTTACAGAGTAACAGTGAACTTTTGTTCAAAAGCTGAGGCTTGTACATAAACTTATATAGCTATGGCTTCCGCTAGACAAAATTCGTGCTGTGATTGAACAAATTCTATTAACCTAGGTTTCATTTGAATAATGACTTTTCTTATTGTACTCAGTCCATTAAATGTGTTAGTAAAATATATGGACAGAATAGATAAAAAAAATCAGGAAATGTTTATAGGTGTAATCAATTTAAAATAGAATGATTATTCAGATTATTATAGTTAACTGTATTGCAGAAAATGAAAAAGACCAAAGTTGCATTGTCAATCTACAAACCAAATGAAATTGTCCTGGATTTCTACACAACCAGATTTTTTTAAAAAGACTTTGTTTCTGCAATATGCTTGGGGTAGGGAATTATACTAAGCAACATCATACAAACATTTTAGAGGCAAAATTGGAGCACAGTTCTTAATGATAAAAGTAAGTAGTGATCTTTATAAAAGTATTTTTTATGACGTATATTTTATATGACATCAAGTGACACAAAGAATAATTGAAGCATTCAGTAAAATGAAAAAGAAGAATTATCCTAAATAAATTGAAATTGTGATAACGATAGAATAAAACTGAAATGATGTACATATAACATAAAACAATATAAAATAATGAGTGTGTGTCTCTCTTTGTGATTTCTTTCTTGTTTTTCATTTATGTTCAAAATGCTTTCAAATATACCAAAAGCTCAGTATTTCTAGTTATATCTGTGAATGATTGTTCATTGAATATGATCATGAAATGCCACTATTGAAATAATCCTTTAGAAATCCACTGGGAATCAAAAGGACATTTCTTTGGAAGGGCATGCTAAATTTTTCACATTATTGTAGCCAAAGGTTCAAGAAAGCAGAGCCCTGAAAAAATCAATGGGATCCATTTTACAATTTTACAATGATCCTTTTACCTTATTTTAAAGAATTTAATAGTATTGATATTGTTATTCTTTCTTTCTAATGTGGGATGAGACACCATACAGGGGGAGGTACAAAAACTATCCATATGGTGTTGCAACAACAACTTGCACCTGAACATTGACAAGATGAAAGAGATGGTGCTAGACTTCCGGAGGAAAAAGGAGGAACCTGCCCCACTTTACATCGGGGGGGGGGGACTGTGGGGAGACAGTTTTCTCCTTTAAATTTCTGGGAGTCTATTTCTGTGAAGATCTTACCTGGAAAGTTAATAAAATCCAGATGGCCAGAAAGGCCCAACAGAGACTTCACTTTCTCAGGGTCTTGCGGAAGAACAGGGTAGAACAATGGCTAATGACCCTCTTTTACCGATCTACTATAGAGAGCGTCCTCTCATACTGTATTGTGGTTTGGTATGCTGGTCTGACAGCCGCGGATAGGAAAGCATTACAGACGGTGGTGAGCACAGCACAAGACATTGTGGGCTGTCCCCTGACACCACTGGATGACATAGGCAAGGCTCACTGCCTTGGAAGAGTGAGGAAAATTCTCAGGGATGACTCACACTCTGGACGGTATCTCTTTACTCTCTTACCATCGGGTAGGAGATATAGGCGTATAGCCAGCCATACCAACAGGCTAAAGAACAGCTTTTATACATGGGCTGTTACGCTTTTGAATGGGAAATAATTTTATAAACTTTATGCATGATTGACTTGTGAGGCCAGTGTGTTGTGCAATTAGCTCAGATGGTGTAATAAGATGGAAGGTTTGTGTCACTGTAAGTTGGGGGTGGGGGCACAAAGGGAGGCTCAGCCAATCTCAATGTATACATGGTTGTACTTTGACAATAAAGGTTCATTCATTTTAAGGTTTCATGCATGGGGGTTTGGCAGACACCGAGTTTGTTATCTTTAAAATCTGTAAATCTTTTTCTCATCCCTGAATGGACTTTGACAATTAAATAACTATATGTAAATGCAAACTTTTCATGAAAGCCAGTTTCTAAGATTTTGTCATACTCCCGTATTATGGAGAAAACAAATTTACACATAACTGAAAGTAATAAAACATGAGGATTACGCTACTGCTAAGGTCTCCAAGGAATATATCATTTCATTCATTTAATGCAACTTCCACCCATAATGAAACACCCATTTAACGTACTTTCCACCAAATTGGGAAGACAAAGTAGAACGTGTTAGAATAAGAATATATCCAACTCTTGAAGCGAGCATTCCATGCCATCCCCATTCTTGCATGTGAAAAGTATGTTTGAAAAAGCATAGGATTTAAATTACACACTATAAATCCTACACTATTCTTGTAATAAAAGTGTGGGCATATACTCTAAAGACAAACAAATTTTGAAATAATAAAATAAGCTACTTTATAGAAGCAGTATGGTGGGAATTACTGAAGGTTTGTAATTAGGTTGAGTTAAAAGGAAAATTAATTTGATGCATTCTGATCTTCTTAGATATTTTATAATAAAATTACATTTACACATATGCACAGTAGCTGTAATGAATCTTACTGAAATGGATCTAATTCTATATTCTTTCCTTTCAAGTAAATTTAATACCATAACACTAGTTTCTAGAGAATGATAGTATCAATATGTTTTAGTAAATGGTTCATTTTACATATTTCTTCAACCTGTTGTTGATTGATTTCATGTGTATTCCTTCTTCCCATTTTGCCCCAATTCTTTAGGAAAAGAATTATTTGCACAGATAAAGCTTCAACAGTCTTGCACTTTTAGTGTTTTTAAATATAGAGGTTTCTCTTCCATATAATTTCTTTTCCTTATTCCTTTAAAAAAAAATCCTTCCCCACATCTGTTTCCCCTACTGAATAAAATCAACTTATGCCACAGCCTAGGGTATTTGGAAGGCTTTTAACAACAGACATTACAGAGAGTAAGTTTGGTGGATTAGGCTTGAAAGTTGAAACAGAGGATTTTAGCACACTTATCTACTCTAATCATTGTTATCTTGATCATACAGTTTATATCCCCAGTGGCTAACTAGAATTCGATAGCACTTGCAAGTGGGACCATGCTTAGAAGGAAGATAGACAGCTTCTTAAGTACTTTTCAGTGACTACATTTCACACAGTTATGTTTTTGACAACAGAATGGCTCTGTGCTTGTTTTCGATATAACCTCACAGAAAATTGCTCACTTTTACCTGCAGATATTTTTAGTCAAAATCACTGATATTGTGTGGTGTCATCATTTTAAGGAGGATGAGTGTCTTCTGAAGAAGTTCACATGTCATCTGCATATTGGTCTGTCTGCAAGAATACAGAGTTGACAGAATAAGATGTAATTTTCTGGAAGGAAAATGGTAAGATAAGTTACTATAAAATATCATTCCTTCCACTGCCATACATAAATAGCACCAAGCACTTTTTTTTATCAGCTTCACTGTTCCATTTTGCTCCATTTTATATCTAGTAATATAAACTTCCTAATATTCATTGAATCATTCATTTTTTTCCTTTATCTTAACAGCATAGTATATTTATGTAATTAAAGTAAACAAATAAAACCAGGTACCTGGATTGTAATTGCACCACAAGGAAATGTGTACCTCTAGATTCACAATCTTTTTCCTGCTAAAAAAGTCTCCCTAAAATCATAGGTTCAAGTAGATACATCTCAGATGGCACACTTTCAAATTATAGAAGGAACTACATAAGTCATAAAGGATGGAAATAATTTAGACCAGACATGTCAAACACAAGGCCCGGGGGCCGGATGCGGCCCGCGAAGTGGTTTCATGTGGCCCGCAAAGCCATCCTGGAAACAGTGAGGGAACGGCCCCCTCTGCCTTGGCCCTGGCCCATATGCACTATAGCCACACCCACCCAGTAGGCCACGCCCACCCTGGCCATACCCACCCGGCCTCTTGAGGGCAACCGCAATGTTGATGCGGCCCTCAATGAAATTGAGTTTGACACCCCTGATTTAGACTTTAGCTTTTTGAATACATTTTCAAAAAAAATGAACTTAAAACACTTGTTTATTTCTACTACCTTGTAAAATATGGAACATTCTTAATGGAATGTAACATTATCCTGTAGACACATGCCCCAAAATACAATTTGCATTTTGAAAGCAGATTTGGAAATTCCCATTCTTTCCCTGCCTCTTTTCTGAGACTTTAGTTCTATCTCTAGTGGAAACAAGATTGGAGTCATATAGAACAAAGAACCATAACTTATTGAGAAGAATGTGGATTGTATGAATCCATAGTCATCAATCTAATAGTTGGCTTCATCCTTAACACATACTACATAGTTTAACACATAAATCTAAGAATAAAAATAGATCTCACTCTTATTTCTCTTAGTTTCTAATAATCTTTTGTTGTTAACAGTTCTTGGAACCTTAAAAGCTTGCACCTTTTGACAGATGGTAATTGCCATCTGCCACTCTGCCACAAGATATCTCAAAAGATCTATCACAATTGTCCTTGCAGTAATGGCTGAGACTGGAAATAGGGAGGAAAACCAAATTACGTTTTCCTATATACCGAATCTTTCATAGAGCAGGTAGACTAGTCAGCTAGTCATAGGTGATTTGTACTAGAGTTGAACTGAGAATAGAAAAGGAGAAAAATGGTTAGCAGGTAAATATGGATTTATACAATCTCGGATGATCAAGTTCTGGGTTCTGGAGTGATTCAAGACTACCAAATAGCTACCTTAAATGGCATAATTAGTCTACTAGTGCAGATTTCTTGAGGAAGAATTTCCAAAGTCATCAGGCTGAAGATCATGCATGGACTAGTCTTGAGATGCTGCCAGTCAAGTTTTATTTAAAGACCTAAACTGTTTATGGAATTTGGCACAGTTACATTTTAGGAGGAAATTGAAGGTATGTTTGTATGCCTTAGATGAATGCTGCCTTCATAACTCTCTAGCTCACAGGTCTGCAACTCTCGGCTCCAAAGCAGCATGCGGCTCTTGCAGCCGTCTCCTGCGGCTCCCAGTCCTCTGCCATGTGCAGTCCCCCCCCAAAAAAAGTGGGACTAAAAAAGTTCAACCAATCAATTCAAATATGCAGGGTAGGTGCATATCTTGCCTTGGCTCTACACTTCAGTCAAACCCTGTTCTGTGCATGCGTGCATGTACGCACATGTGCACACATTTTTTGCAGCTCCCAGTTTTTCCTTTTCTGAGGTAACCGGTTCCGAGTAGCTCTTTCACTGTTTCAGGTTGCTGACCCCTGATCTAGCTAAAAGAATAAAATGCATAGATACATTAATATTTTCTATAGTTGAAGTGTTATTTTTTTTCAAAAAAGAAAATTACCTGAGATCAAACTCTTTGTGTGATATGTCTGGGAATAATCAATTCTAATAACTCACAATGCAACAGACTTGTAATGCGGATTAGCTAGTGTTAAAGGTAAAGGTTCCACCGCACATGTGTGCTAGTCGTTTCCAACTCTAGGGGCCAGTGCTCATCTCCATTTCAAAGCCGAAGAGCCAGCGCTTGTCCGAGGATGTCTCCTTGGTCATGTGGCTGGCATGACTAGACACCAAAGGTGCATGGAATGCTGTTACTTTCCCACCGTAGTGGTCCCTATTTTTCTACTTGCATTTTTATGTGCTTTCGAACTGCTAGGTTGGCAGAAGCTGGGACGAGTAACAGACACTCACTCTGTTACATGGCACTTGGGATTCGACCCACCAAACTGCCGACCTTCTGATCGACAAGCTCAGTGTCCTAACCCACTGAGCCACCGCATCCCTAGCTAGTGTTAGCCTAATAAAGCTGTGTATCTTAAGCATTGAAAGGAGGAATTAGCAAACTACGGGGCAGAGGGAGGCAAGCTAGTAGAACAGAAAAAGGATTGTTATACACCTGTAGTAATAGTATGAACATCCTGACCTATAAGGTATGTGACTGAGCTAATTTACCCAGCCACGGTTTAAATAAGTGAACTCAAAACTTTCTGATGCATTTACCACAAGATGGGGCTAGAATTTTAATAATGGCTAAATGTGGTGTTTTGGGGTTCCTGATGTGTACAGCCTACTTATCTCCCAATTGGTCTGATGAATGGTGACATAACTCATTATACAATATAAAATTTGATGCTTGGTCAATTTTGTCCAGCTTTTTTGGAGTCTTTTTGAAATTTTCCATGCTTCATGCTCCATTCTTACAAGATCCTTGTTCCTATTTCAGAATGATGTAAGCTCATCAATTTCCCAAACAAATAAACCACTTATAATATATAAGAATATGTCTGGATTTTTTTTAATGTCTTAACTAAAACTTAATAAATCTTTTTATTTTTCTAATGAAAGTTAACTGAATTAACAGAATAACAGAATTGGAAGTGATCTTGGAGGTCTTCTATTTCAACTCTCTGCTCAAGCAGGCAACCCTATACCATTTCAGATAAATGGTTGTCCAATCTCCTATTAAAAACATGCAGTGATGGAGCACCCACAACTTCTGGAGGCAAGTCATTCCATTGATTAATTGTTCTAATTGACAAGAAATTTCTCCCTAGTTCTAGGTTGGTTCTCTCCTTGACTCATTTCCATCCATTGCTTCTTTTCCTCCCTTCAGATATTTTGGAGAATAGGTTGACCCTTTCTTCTTTGTGACAGCCCTTTAGATAATGGAACATTTCTATCATGTCACACCTAGTCCTTTTTATTAAACTAGACATATCCAATTCCTGTGATCATTTTTATACGTTTTATCCTGCAGTCCCCTTAATCACCTCTGTTGCTCTTCTCTGTACACTTTCTAGAGTCTCAGCATCTTTTTTATATCGTGGCAATCAAAATTGGGTGCAATATTCCAAGTGTGATCTTACCAAAGCATTATAAAGTAGTATTCACACTTCATGTGATCTTGATTCTATCCTGTTTTTAATGCAACCTAGAACTGCATTGTGTTTTTTGGCAGCTGCAGCACACAGCTGGCTCATATTTAAGTAATTGTCCACTAGGACTCCAAATCCCTCTCACAGTTACTATATTGAGCCAGATACCAACTATTCTATACCTGTGCATTTGGTTTTTCTTACCTAAATGTAGAACCTTACTTCTCTGACCATTGAATTTCATTTTGTTAGATTGGGCCCAGTGTTCCAGTGTGTTCAACGACCTTCTGAATCTTGAGCCTATCTTCTGGAGTGTTGACTATTTCTCCCAGTTTGGTGTTGTCTGCAAATTTGATGAGTTCCCATCTATCCCCTCATCTAAATCATTGATGAAAATGTTGAAGAGTACTGGGCCTAAGACAGAGCTTTGGGGTACCCCACTGCATACTTCCCTCAATGTAGATGCAGTTCCATGTAGGATTACATGCAAGCAAATTATAATTACAAAGTAAATTTTCATTACAAAGTAAATTTTCATTACTCTCAAACAATGTGTTACAAATGTAATCTGTCCTCTTTGTGTAAGTGATGCCTCTTTTTTTGTTCTCCAAACTCTTTGTTTGTTCTTCCAAACTCTTCTCAGACAGTTCAGCAACAATTCGCTGTTTTGCCTTTCTTTGAGTACAGCTTTCTTCTTCCCTAACTAAAAAAAATAAATAAAATAAAATCCACTTTAGCTGCCTATTCTGAAAACATTCTGTTGATAACCTGAATCTTAACTAAAAGTTAAGATACCAGAGGCAAGCCATGGAGCCAAAATAATTGTCCCGCACATTGATAACTTAATTGAATTTCAGCAAACCTTTGCGCTCTGGGGAGGCAGGAGGGCAACTTCCCCTGAAGCCACACTTCTCAGTTTAACAGTTCACTTCATCAAAAGCTGAGGCTCAGATGTACTGATTGGAAAAGGTTGGCTGTATAATGGAAGGGAGAAGAGAGAGAGAGAGAGATGTTTCTTCTGCTTATGAGGTATTTTATCTCCCAATTTCATTTAATAATGGGGTCGCCCAAATCAAGAATCCTCCCACATGTTTACAGTAATGATATTATTTGTTAAAGCATCTCATTTTCAAATTAACATTTTCTGGTTTAAATACGTTATTTTGTAAAACAAAAGGAAGTCTGACTTATTTTAAACTTTGCATTTACATTTAGATTATTTATTTTTATTAAATTTATGTGCCACTCATCTCGCTATTGAACGACATAACATCACTTTTAGCTCAAGACCATGTCAGCTAGTGGTCCTACTTCAGATTGTCCTCTTCACATTTAAGGACTGTACTTTGCTATCCTGGTCAGTTTGGGTTTGCAAATAGGTGACTTTTTATCTTTCCAGTTTTGAGTTGAGAAAGAGGGCCTGGCTCAGAGTGACACCTTTAGGTTCCTTGCAAAAGGAGAAATAGAATCTGGGCATCCCTGCTCTTAGTCCACTACTTTAACCACAACACCACATTGGTTCCCATATAGTTGTAGCTATATTTTATTTATAGCTAGAGATACAGTTGTTATAGTTAGTTACTAGACAAACATTTGATCCATCTGGTCATCATTTCAGAGCTATCTCCTTACCAGCTACTTGCACACCCTTGCATATTCTCCCAAACCATTGCCACACCTCCCTCATATACTCATATACCCCTTCACACCCTTATGTACTTTCACACAATCTCCCTTGACTACTCCCTTGTTTACACCCCCTTTGATCCATGTTGAACCCTTGCACATCCTCCCAGACCCTCACTGAACCTCTTGAGAAATCTCCCCAACTTGAATCTTCTTGCACCATTCTGACATGCCATGCTCCTATGCACCTTTCCAATCCTCATATCTCTGTCACACTATCCCTCCCGTCCTTCTCCACTTAGCAGCTGCCATTTACCTATTTGTTAGCCTTGGACCTGTTACTTCTACTGGCTTCCCCTTGTGGAAAGCTGGCAGGAAGCATTGGAAATGACAATCATGTGACAATGGCTGTGGTGGTGACATGTCAAAATGGCATCATTGAACCAATTGAAGCAGACACAACTTTGCTGAATTTAAATCCCATGGGAGTCATGGGTCCAAGAGTTTGAATGCATTCCATAAGCCCATTTGAGGTAAGTTGGTTAAAGAAATGTTGCCTTATGATGCACCATTTTGTCTAATTAAAGACTACAAAAATCAAACAGACTTTTAGTAGAATGTAAATAGTCATTTGTTATAATTATGTCAGCTTTTTTGTTTGCTTCTGTTTTCTGAAATATGTTCAAACACTCTTTGAGGAAAAGTCATTTTTGGCTAAATTGAATGAGTCACATGCTGAAAGGTATAATTTTGGGGATTAAATTGTGTGATATCTTTTTATCATGCAATTAGAAATAAGCCTATACAATTGCTTCTCAATCTGGTAATTTTTTAAAAAATAGTTTGGGGTTAAAATAAAATTTTCAAAATTAAAATAAAATAATACACCACCAAATGTTCTATTCAAACAAATGGGAATTTGCTTTGGTTCCTCAATCCTATATAACTCATATTTATCAAGCTTATAGAACATGTATTAAAGATTTATTGTTTTTTAAAAAAGTATTGCTCTTAGGGCAAGGCTGAGTGAGCTGTGAAATCTAACAGATTTTTTTTCTTCCAAGATGTCCCATGGATGGGGAAAGCATGAAAAAAAAACCCACCCTCAGATAAACATTTTAAGGGAATCTTCCATATAAATTTATACAGAATGATTTAAGCTTCTGGCAGATAACAACATGGAATGGATCTGCTGTTTTCAAAGGGGAAACTGTTTTAAGATGTTCCAAGTTGTATTTATGCATACAATTTACTCAGAACAAAGATAACAAAAATTTCAGAGACAATCAAATATAAAACAAAATATAAATCAAATCAAAGATCAAATTCTAACCCACTGCTTATTAAAGTTTTTTTTTTCTATTCCTCTAGAGAAATGGTGACAAATGTAATAAATGTTATCTCTGGGCCAATTTATAACCAGGAGTTCCCCCCCCCCCCCCCCCCCCCCCCCGCAAATTCCTGCATTTTTCCTGCAAATTCCATTTAAATCTGAGGTTGGAAGATAAACATGGCCTTCATTTTCTTCCCTCACTTCAGCATACCATCTGTTTCTTTTTTTCCCCGAGGTCTCTAACTCTTTCCAATTTTAGAAGACAAAAAAATGTTTCTTCTATCTTCCAGAAGAGGAAGAATTGAGAAGTTCACCTTTAGCTACATGTTCAAATCCACGCTTTAGTCAGAAACATCCTGCCTGAGACAGAGCTGATATTTTATATAAAAGTAGTCAATTTTTATGCTTTAATAAAAATTGATTTCCAATATTTTTAATCAAAATAATTATTCTCTTTGAATTGTTACTATTGTGATGATTTCCCCTGCATTTAAGATGACATGAAATTCAGCAAGGATATCCCTTCTCACCTCTATTTTTTTAACTTATGTAAGAAACTTTGGACTATTTAATTAGGCAATCTGGAGGACATGCAGAGGATTTGAGTAGCAGGAACTGCACAGTGCTGTTTTTATACATGCAAAGAATAGATTAGACCTTTTCATGATGATCAGATAAATTTATCCAGCTTTGTGAAAACATGGTGAAAACAAATCTCACTTTTACTTAATATACATTTTTAGAGTACTGCTGTTGGAAGGTAGAAAGGAATAGTAACTAATTGAGCTAACACAAAGCTGACATGCCAATTAAAACAAATATTATTATTATAAAGAAACAATAAAGTTTTCTGTTCAGGTGCAATGTCCTGTTTCTATTCCAGGAGAGTGCATATGTGAATACTTATAAGCCTCACTTAACAAATATAACATAATTAGTTACTGATCCCCTTTTAAAGTTTCTTCATGTTTCAGCTGCCTGCAGATTTTGCTTCTACAACTCTCCTCATAGCTGCCAACCTAATCCCATGGATATATTATGCTAATCTCCTTCTTAGTTTAGCCTTTTTTTTTTTTTTTTGCTTTCTTGGGGAAATAGCCTTGAATATCCTCCAGAAGAGGTGAACCTTGATATTTATAGCACTGAGAAGAACATTTTTTTTTCATCTAGAAATAGTTGTCTATGTTAATTTCAGTGCGGTATCTTAAACAAATTGACATTAATATTAAATTTTATGTGGAATTTTCAGATCCTATGGACTTGTCTTTACAGCTTAGGTCAGACATGTCAAACACAAAGCCCAGGGGCCAGATCTGGCCCATGAAGTGGTTTCATGTGGCCCGTGAAGCCATCCTGGAAACAGTGAGGGAACGGCCCCCACTGCCTTGGCCCTGGCCCAGAGACCCTACTTCTGCCAAAGACCCTCAGATCTGTCCCACTCCAGCCCAGGCACCCATAGGCACCCTTGATGCGAACGATATAGAGCTGGCCATGCCCACCCAGTAGACCACACCCACTATAGCCACACCCACCCAGTAGGCCACACCTACCCTGGCCATACCCACCCGGCCCCTTGAGGGCAACCGCAATGCTGATGCGGCCCTCAATGAAATTGAGTTTGACACCCCTGGCTTAGGTGGTCAGAATAATGGAGGTATCAGTTTTCCAGTATTTAAATTATTTAATTTATAAAAGTCTATTAAACTAAGCTCAATAATATTGTAGAATTAAAATGATACTGAATTTATGTTATCTATCTATGATGAACACTGGTAGATTATATCTGAATTGTTGCAAAAAAACAAAATCTGCCCTGATGAGTGAGTTTGGTCTATGTCTCAAAGAATAGGGGCTGAAACCTTATAGTTACAGACTTCTAGTTTAGATATCTAGAAGGTAGCTTTATTGAAATAATTTCAACTCTTGCATTTTTTACCCTTTAATTGTCAGAATGCAAGCACAAATTGTGAGAACTCCATCTCTCACACATATCAGAGATAGGGAAGGATCTCCAGGTGAGACTCATAGTGAAGAAGTGTAGTGGCAGAAAGAACTACTAAGGTTCCATCTTAAAGCAAGTAGTGGGGGTCAGGCTATGAAAACCCAGAGGCTGTACACAGTGTAGGCTCAGGCTGCATACCTAAATCTAACATTACTTCTTTAACCAAAATAAAGATTGTTATACTAACTAAATCTGGAGAATTAAAACAATAAACCCTGCTATACAGTAAATCCTAATAAATAACTTTTGTATACTAGTTGTTATTAGCTCATCTAATTTTCTGTCCTTTTTCAGAATTGATTCTTTTCATTCTAGACATGAAATATTCAGAACTGTGAGCCAAGCATATCTATACATTTGTGCTTCAAGAATTCCAATTTCCTAAATAATAGATTTTGTCCCCTTCCTCCCCCCCCAAAAAAGAAAAATGATTAGAATGAAACAGGATATAATTAGTCTATAAATTCCTGAAGATAAAGAATATTTCAAATAGTTGCACATGCCAGTGTATACCAGTGTTGGCTGATGTAAACTTAACATATACTTAAGGTCATTATGTAGCCTATATACTGCAGTTTCCTTCAACCTGAATATGAGTCAGCCTTGAGTAAAGTGTGATGTCCTTTCACCTGCTCAATGACTATTTCAATTACTGTGCAAAATTTTATTTTCTAGCTTCAAAATAAAGCATAAAATAAGAGTAATAGAACCATTGGGGAAAACATCACTGATGCGAAGTTCCTTGAAAATGTGTTTGAAAGTTATTCTCATGCATTCACCAATAAAAAGGGAAAATGCCAGTTCAACAGCATGGGCTTTTATATTGAACATTGGCTGGTAGAAGGTGTTATGTATGGGGAAGGAGCAGCAGCTCTGCAAGAACCACAGGGTGGCACTGTGCTGTGGCTGGATTGGCTGAAGGGTTTTCGGTTGGAGATTCAGATGGATGGATTGGCCAGAGTGATACCTGGCTAGGTATATAAGGGGTCCAGGTCCCTTTGTTCAGTACGCGCCTACCATGAATAAAGAGCTGACATGCGGTACTCATCTGTCCTTTCATTGCCATGTGGTCCACAACCCACTACACAATAGTGGCAATGAGGATGGGATGGCTGTTTCATGCAGAGCTGAATCACTAGCTGAAGTCACTAGCTGAAGTCACTGGATCGGAGGAAAAGAATTCCTTTTCTCGATCCTTGCCGAAGCAGCATCCTAGGACTGGTCAGACCATGGCAAAAATCACTCAGATTTGTGAGTTTGACATTCACCGGCCCGAGCGATGGGAATCGCACCCGGGCCAGGTTGAAGGGTACCTCCTTGTCAACAAAATTAATGAAGATCACATGAAAGCGGTGGCGCTACTGTATATCAGTGGGTCTGACATCTACGATGTGGCCGTTGGGTTGTTCACCCTGACATCCATTGCATCCATTCCCTACCGCAACCTTGTAAACAAGCTGAATGGGCATTTTATGCCTAAGAGGTCTGAGGTGCCCTGAAGATTCCAGTTTGTCCAGAGGATCCAGAAGCCAGGTGAGTCGACAACTGACTTCATTGTGGACGTGCGACAAGCCGCTTGTCTCGGCAAGTTCCCTGATCTAGAGGACTGCCTGCGAGATCATATCATCTTTGGGCTGAGTGACAAGCGGCTGTGGCAGAAACTGCTCATGAAGCCAAAAATGAGCCTGCAAGAGGTTTTGGATGAGGTCCAAGTGCATGAGGCAGCCAAAGTGAGGGTCAAACAACCCACTGACCCAGCAGCAGCTCTGGGAGATCAGTGCACCAGGAGAGCGCTGTGTATGGCAGAACGTACGATGACAAAGTGGCAGAGATTGATGCGGTAGACCGGAGGGTGGCACAACACCAACGCAACTGTGGGTAGACCAGGAGGCTGAGTGGAGACTGATGGCATCGCAGAGAGCTGCCAGTGGGGCCGGTACTGACGCCATTCTGGGAGCCAGAGTGACTAGTCCCAAGTGTGCCGGCTATGGGGGGAACCACTCAAGAGTGACCTGCAGATTTCACTCAGCTAAGTGCCAAATCTTCAGGAAAACAAGCCACATCACTGTGGTCTGCTGGAGCCATCAGAGGAACGAAGACGCATCACCAAAAGGTACTGGAAAACCCCAAAACACAACCTCCAACACCGTAGTGAATCTTAAGGCTGTTTCAAACTTGGGGGGTCCATCGGCTACTCAACTCCAAAATTATGCTAGAGGTCCACTTGCATGGCATACCCTGTAAGATGGAGCTAGACTCCGGAGCCGCTGTCTCAATAATCTCTGAAGAGACCTTTAAACAAGTGTGCAGCCAGAGCACCCAATGGGCTACCTTAAGACCAACTAACCTAAAATTAACCGACTTCCAGCATGCCCCCCTGAAAAGTAAGGGGGAGGCCACACTATCGGTGGGGTTCAGGGGGTTCTATGGGGACTTAGATGTGTTGGTAGTTGATGGCCGAAGGACTAGTCTAGTGGGGCTGGACTGGTTCGGCCCTCTGGATATAGGAATCTCAGGGATCCATAGGGTCCAGGCCACGAGCCTCGAATCCATCTGCAAAATGTTTGCAGATGTATTTGAGGACAAGCTAGGCACATACACAGGGCCACCCATCAAGTTTAAGCTAAATCCCAATGTTATGCCCATTAGAAACAAACCCCAGAGGGTTCCCTTTGCCCTTAAAGGTAAAATTGAGACAGGTTAGTGGACCAGGGGGTGTTAGAGCCCATGAAACGGGGTGAATGGGAGACCCCTATAGTGACCCCGCTAAAAGCTAACGGGGAGGTGAGGATCTGTGCTGATTACAAATGCACTGTGAACCGGGCCCTCAATTTGCATGCTTACGCGGTTCCGACGGTCAGCCACATCCTCGCCTCTCTTCAGGGTAGTGCCATCTTTGCAAAGCTAGATTTGGCGCAAGCGTATCAGCAGCTCCTGGTTTCCCCAGAGACTGGTGACGCGCAGATCATAGTAACACACAGAGGAGCTTTCAGAGTTAATCGTTTACAGTTCGGCATCTCTGTAGCTCCAGGGATCTTTCAAGAAGTGATGGAGAAACTCTGAAGGGCATTCCAGGAGTATGCCCTTACTTTGATGATGGAAGGTCTGAGGAGGTATTGGCTGAAAGACTGCAGGCTGTTTTAAACAAATTTCGCTCTGCAGGGCTCAAACTTTAAAAAGACAAGTGCAGCATAGGGGTGACATCTACTGAGTTCCGGGGTTGAGAATAGATGCCAAGGGGGTTCATCCTGCTGAATCCAAGGTGAGGGCAATAAAAATGGCCCCCACTCCAAAAAACAAGGGGGAATTGCAAGCTTTCCTGGGGCTCCTAAATTTTTATCATTCATTTCTTCCACACAAAGCTGCCATTGCTGAGCCTCTGCACAGGCTCCTAGACAAGCAAGCTGTTTGGAAGTGGACAAAGAGTCATGAAAAAAGTTTCCGGGAACTGAAAGAGCTACTGTCTAGTAACTCCACTGTCATCCACTTCATAAAGTCAAAACCTATATGCATCGCATATATGGAGTGGGTGCTGTACTGAGCCACATTAAAGACAATGGGGACCAAGTACCCATTGCCTACTACTCACGCACATTGTCTAGGGCAGAAAGGAACTATGCTCAAATTGACAAGGAGGCCCTGGCCATAGCGGCTGCGGTCAAGAAATTCCATGATTATGGCAGGGAATTCACCATATTCACAGATCATAAGCCTCTGTTGGGTTTGTTCACAACAGACAAACAGACACCTCAAATATTATCACCCAGGATGCTCAGGTGGTCCATATTCCTATCTGCATACTCTTGCAAGTTAGTTCACAAACCTGGGAAAGAGATGGGCCATGCAGACGGATTAAGCAGGTTCCCTTTAGACAAGGCTGAACTTGATCTAGCAGCGGCAGCCCAGATAATGTCCATTCAGGATCTACCAGAGTGCCCCCTGCAGGCAAAAGACATAACTGCTGAAACAGCAGCAGACATAGTCCTAAGCAGAGTGCAGTCTTGGGTAGTCATGGGGTGGCAAGACAAGTCTCCAGGACCTGAATTCCAGGCTTACTTCAACAGGAGGCACAAGTTGTCGGCACACAAGGGCTGCCTGTTATGGGGAAGTAGGGTCATCATTCCCGAAACACTGAGAAACACGGTCATTAAGTCATTACACAAAGGACATCCAGGGATAGTCAGAATGAAAGCATTAGCAAGAAGTTCTCTGTGGTGGCCTGGTCTCGATAAGGCTATTGAGGAACAGGTTAACAGTTGTTATGATTGCCAAAGATCCAGACCTGAGATGCCCCATGCACCTATATTCAAATGGGAAGAGACACACACTCCGTGGTCCAGAGTACATATTGATTATGCAGGCCCCTTCCAGGGACAGTTGTTCTTGGTGGTGGGAGACAGCCACTCTAAGTGGTTAGAAGTGATGCCAGTCACTAGCATGATCTCAGCCCAAACCATCCAAGTGCTCAGGGGGCTCTTTGCCACACACAGACTGCCAGACGTATTAGTCTCAGATAATGGGCCTCAATTCACCTCTGCTGAATTCCAGGCATTCACCAGGGCCAACTTGATTAGGCATGTTACATCAGCATCCTTCCACCCGTCGTCTAATGGATTAGCAGAACACATGGTAAGAACAACCAAGGACGCATTGCGGCACATCACCAATGGTGACTGGCATCAATGGTTGGCACAGTTCCTGTTAGTGCAACACACCACACCCTGCACTGCCACTGGCAAGACTCCAGTGGAACTTCAGTGGGGCCGGAGGCTCATCACCAAATTGGACAGACTGAACCCTGACAGAGTGGCTGCTGAGACTGAGCATTCCAGAGTCTCTAGAGAATTTCTCAATAAAGACTTGGTTTGGGCAAAGAACTACAGGCCAGGTCATTTTTGGATTCTGGGGGTGGTGGTTGACAGAACTGGGCCATTGTCCTACATTATTGGGGTGGGGGGAAATTGTCAGATCAGGCGTCATGTAGATCAAATCAGGAAGCGGGTTCCTGAAGGGTCTCAGGGTAACCAATCACAACAAAGAACAATTGAACAAAATGGGGAAGCCCAGGGACTGGGTCAAGCAGAATATTGGGACCAGGGCTCAACCTTGACCGATGATAATCTGGAAGACCAGCAAGGACTGAGACGGTCTATCAGGACTCACAGACCACCGACATATCTTGCAGATTATGTGCAATCTTGAACAGGCCCAGAGCCATTCACAGTATATGATTAATTTGTGTTGTGATGTACCATGCAAGCCAATTGTATTCTATATGTTTTTTTTTCTTTTTTAAGGGGGAAGGGGTGTTATGTATGGGGTAGGAGCAGCAGCTCTGCAAGAACCACCGGGTGGCGCTGTGATGTGGCTGGATTGGCTGAAGGGTTTTCGGCGGAAGATTCGGATGGATGGATTGGCCAGAGTGATACCTGGCTAGGTATATAAGGGGTCCAGGTAACCCCCTTTGTTCAGTACGCACCTACCACGAATAAAGAGCTGACATGCGGTACTCATCTGTCCTTTCATTGCCATGCGGTCCACAATCCACTACATAATAGAAGGTATTAAGCTTCTTTATACCCAGCAGATATAAATTTTGTTTATTTGTTGTTTTGTCTTGAATTAAATGAAACCTTACTCAGCTTTGCCATCTATAAGTAATTGAATGAGTATGCATTACTGCATCGTGCCTTCTTCTTGTAGGCAAACTAGGTGTTATCATCTGGAATAACAAAAGGAGACAAAAACAGTATCATCTCCAGCATTGGAAAGACATGTACGCACTCCTTTGGCTTTCTTTACATAAGAAAAAATAATCATCAAAAATAATCAGATTTATATTGGGATTTGCCTGGTCTTAGACCTATAGTTTTCTGCCGACTTCTTTCAAGAGTACCTGATGGTTGCAATTTGCTGTGATTAAATAACACTATTATTAAGATACTGTATGCTTGTAGTCCTTATTAATCAATAGTACGCTCTGTAAAATTACAAGATACCTCTTCATTTTGTTAGTTATTTATTTCCTGGCATTTCCAGAACATCTGCTTTGTGTTGCAAAGAAACAGCCAAACACCCCATCAAAGAAGATGATATCAGAGGGTAACCCTCTTTTTAGCCATCTGTTGATTTTTTTAGCTGTATTCAGAAATTATTTTAAAAGGGAGGAGGAGAACCTCTTGTGGCCAGTACATTGTGCAAGACAATTATTAGGCTGAAATATACAGCTCCTCTTTCATGCCACATGCTATTGTTCTGGAGAGAAAGGAATAGAAAAAAAAAGATCAAAGAAAATAAATATCTGATACTCAAATCCTCAAAATAATCTTTGATCATGGCATGGATGGTGAATATAATATTTTGAACATATCAAGGACCTCATGTCATAGAGTCAGCATTTTGAAAGGAAAACTCACAGAACTGAAAAAAATATAAAATGTCTAAAGCATTAAGGAAAAAAGGAAGAAATGGTAAAGATATTGTTTATCATTGTAGCAAGATTTAATATAAAAATATTTGTTAAGAAAAATTGTAGCAATATGCAATACATTAAGAAAATTTAATTCTATGGTTCTTCTATAGTTGCCTTTGTCTCAATTATTTCACTGATAAAGGAAAAAATATTATTGCCTTCTTCTGTCTCATGTATTCAAATGGAAGTTGGATAAAAAAGATTGCTATCTATATGCTTCTATGCAACAATAAAAACTTTATTTCAATGAAAAGAGAGTACAGATGCAAATACAGTTACAAATCAGTATTAGTAAAGGCATAGATTTCATATAAAGGGTTCCTGTGACCAAGAACTATTAAATCAATCATGAGTACTGAAATGATCACAATTGTAATTCCACCACTACAGTTCAACATGTTCCCACTAGAATTCTATGGATGTCAAGTTTCTTCTAATGTAAGTAATATTGTGTAGTCAGTATAAGACATTTTCACATATTTCCAGGAAAATAGTCATTAGATACCTGAATTGTTAAGCTAACAGACCCTTTAGGGTTCCATTATTTAAAAATATGACAGAATTATTATCCTATTTATAGGGTTGCATTTTCCAAAGAGCACCTTACCTGATTGTAATATACATACTGGGTATTGGGGGATGAATAAAATAATCATTAGCCACATGTCAACATGGGTGCATTATGACATGAAGGCTACTACTATGTTCATGTTTGAAGAACCTACCATGGCAATTCCAGGTTGAAAGGATTAGCCAGCAACATTGGCCATGGATGCCAGAGGAGGCTCTTTTCATGTTCCTGGTATTTTCCCACTGAAGTGGTACCTATTCTTTCAAACTACTAAGTAGGTAGGAGCTGGGACAAATTGACGGGAACTCATTTCATCATGCGACTCGCTCTTTGATTTTGAACTGCTGAGCTGTTGACCTCTCAAATCTACAGTCTACTCTGTAGGACGTCAGTTCCATCAGATCAGGAAGGAAAAATCAAGTTAGCATCTGTCCTACCCTTTGCCTCTCATTGGAAAAAGACAGCAGCTAATAGAATTTTAAAAAAATAAAAGTTGCAAAGTTACATTCTTTAAGCTACAGATCTATTAAAGCACCCTCCCTAAAGCAAACAACAAACTTGAGGAGGATTCTATTCTGTTCTGTTCTGTTCTGTTCTATTCTATTCTATTCTTCCATTCAATTTCTATAGCCATCCAACTCAATCAATTGAATCTGGATGGTTTTCTCCATCTAAGCCATATTAAAGTAAATTGGATAATCTTTTTATGATAGTCAAATTTCTCAAAATAAATAAAACAAAATTTGGGAAATGGAATGTGGTTCTATTTGTGGAAGGATATATATTCTGCTTCTTCTACAGCAGGGGTGTCAAACTGCCAGCCCGAGGGCTGGATGCATCATCCGGAAGCCGCACCCATCCCATTGCCAGCAATGATGAAAAGGCTCTGATACATTTGACATGTCTGCTCTAAAGGCATTAGTTTAACAATCTAAAGACAGCAGTAGTGGCTTGGCCAATCTTACTGTAACTGCTTTACATGAAAATTCAAGTTATTTTAATTGGATAACCTGCTCTATTTGGGCTGCATTGAGCTACACAGCAGACTGTGATTCATTAATCACCAAAACATTTGTTTTGCCAGCAATATTTTTCAGGTTGAAAGAATGGGCAGTGTTTGTGATGTAACAGAAGATAACAGTGGTCTCTGGATCACCACCTGCAAATATGAAAGTACTATTGATGAATATTATGTTCACAACCAGTGGTGGTGAACCTATGGCACGCGTGCTACAGGTGGCACGCAGAGCCCTCTCTGTGGGCATGTGTCCCATCACCCCATTCCTAGGCCTTCAGCTGTGTTTTATAAAACCTTTTCACTTTAGGCCTCTACCGCCCATGTGCAAAAAAAAAGGTTCAATCAATCAATCAAATTCAACTTCTCACGGGGAAAAAAAAGATGTTGCAAATTTGGAATTGATTGATTGAACTGCTGTTACCACCGCAGCCATATCCACCCAATGGGCCACACCCACCTGGCACCCAATTCATAAGCAGGTTTTGGGTTACAGTTTGGGCACTCAGTCTCTAAAAGGTTCACCATCACTGTAAATCACAACTCTACTGCAAGAGAAAGGTGCAGATGGTCCAAAATGCAAACAAAGGAGGTGATTGGCCTCTCTTAAGGTAAAGCTGGGCACATACTATTTCCATGGACAAAAGCAAATTGAAAATTGAAATTCATGTAGCAGCTTTTCCAAAAACAATTTTTGTTACTTCATAAAACACTTGCATTTTATAAAATCTCACCCATCTTTTTTCCCCAGATAGCAACCACTGCAAAAAGCTTTAACAGCACAGTGCTCATATATATCAGCCCTTGAGATAGGAAGCATATCCAAACAGTTTTAACAGCAAAATATCTCAGATCAAAATGCTATGTTACTATTACAAGGATGTCAGTTCTGTACCTCAATAATATTTGTCAGTGCAAATATTTAACATCAGAGTTGCCAAGAACCAGCAATTAAATCTTGATGTATGTGTAGTAACTTGCAATATGACATCTTGTTTTCAGCTTCCGTTAGCTAATTTCTGGCTCTTTAAAAATCCTCCTAGAAATTAAATGTGTGGCCTCTAGACTTAGGTGCTTTAATCTGTCATCACTGATAATAAGAGTGTAACTATATCTTGCTTTAGTTAAATAATGTTAACCAACTAAAGATACTAACTAAAGTTCCTGTGCTATCTTGAGTTGTTCACCATAACTGTGGAAGGGACTTGCAAAAAATAATGTACTAGGTCTAATAAAGAATGCCAAACTAGCATGATTTTAATTGATGTTATTCAGTTTTCTGTTACAACACCTGCTCTCTGGAACAGTATCCTCCAGAGAAGCCAAATATTCAACAAAGCCCTTAAGTCTGGCTCTTGTCCTAGAGATCAGTTGGGTGACAGACCTCTGGTGGGAAGATTTTAGTTTTTTGGATGTTTTGCTATTTTTTATTTAGTTCTTATTGCTAACAATGCATATGCAGCTCACCTCCTGCTTCTTAGTGCACACACACACACACACAAACCCAGTCAGACCCAACATAAGGAGAAACAGAAAGACAGGAATACACAGAAGCAACACATAAGGACTCATCCTGTTAGTGTCTCATAAATATCCATACACAGATGTCAGGTTATTCCAAGCTGACAAAGCAAAATAATTCAATAATATATTTTTCATGACATGGACACTCAGATAATTAGATTTAGTTTAGTTTTTTTAAAAATGGATCCATTATGAAAGAATTCTTGAAACTATTGAATGTCAAATACATTCAGTGCTTAATTTGTGTTATAATAAATGTCCAATTTCTTCTGCCTGACTTGGGCAGGTGACAGAGTTTCCATCTGTTCCTTATTTTAGTAATAGTTTGATCTACTGTCATATTACTTAGTTCTGATTGTGTATAAATTGGAAAAATAAATGCAATAAATTAGAATCTCACAGAAAAGGCACACATAGCTAACACAGTATATTAATACCGATTAATTCCTATACGTGTGGGATATGTTAGTTCTTAAACAGGAAAAACGCTATATATATCCTATTTTGCAGGATCCAATCTGAATCAGTCACCAGGAGCAGAGGTTCTGTCTTCTGAGCTTTCAGACTCATAGTGGAACCCACCTTCAGGAAACTTCTCTCTAGCAGAGTGTGTGCTTTTGGGCTGTTCTGTGTGTGGTGTTTATATGGTACCTGCTGTATGTGGTTTGTTAGATGTTGATTAGGGTGTTGATGGGTGGCTATTAAGTTGTTGACTGTTGTTTGTTTGTGCTGCCCAGCCCCTGCCTCCTAAGTACTTGATAAAGGTAAAAAGGTAAAGGTTCCCCCGCACATGCGTGCTAGTCGTTTCTGACTCTAGGGGCCGGTGCTCATCTCCGTTTCAAAGCCGAAGAGCCAGCGCTTGTCCGAGGACATCTCCATGGTCATGTGGCTGGCATGACTAGACGCCAAAGGCGCATGGAATGCTGTTACCTTCCCACTGCAGTGGTCCCTATTTTTCTACTTGCATTTTTACATGCTTTCGAACTGCTAGGTTGGCAGAAGCTGGGACGAGTAACAGGCGCTCACTCTGTTACGCGGCACTCAGGATTTGACCCGCCAAACTGCCGACCTTCTGGTCAACAAGCTCAGAGTCTTAACCCACTGAGCCACCGTGTCCCTAAGTATTTGATAAGCTGATGATAAATCAGCACTCCGGTTGACTGATGAGAGACCCATTTCTGAGGTTTCAATAACTTCCCTGGCTGTTTTTGTGCCTGCTCATACCAGTGACTAATCTAGATTGGATCCTGCAAATTATCCTGGGACACATATCCTATTTTCACCTCTGGTACAGAAATTGGTTCCAGGATCTTATCTGCCAGCTCCTTCAGGACTCTGGGATATAATCCATTTGGTCCTGGAGGTTTGAACTCCTTGCCTCTGTTGACCTGCATTACTGTTCTGTCTCACATAATGCTGCTTTTCATAGAACAAATGTTAATAACAAATTTATTTATATGGCATTTGTATTTCAAACTACTGGAATTTTTGGATTGCATATCCTTGCGGTCAACTCTACAATGAACCTGGCTGCAGCCATCTTGCTCATTCTAGGTTGCCACAGGAATGGGAGGGGATATGGAGGATTTCTGCTAGTCTAAATATTTCACTGTCCTGTGAGAACCAAGGTCATTTCTGTCAGTTAGATGGGAGGGGGCGTGAGCATTTGGTTAGAAAGCCCGCCAAACTGTTCTATTGGGAAACTTGGCTGATTGCTTAGCAATGGGGTGGGGAGTTTAACTTTGTAATAGTGTTTCTCTTTGAAGGGGGTTTCAGATTTGGTTTAATTTTTGACCGTGCTGATACAAGGTAGCCAATAAACATGTTCTTTGAGGAAACTTCTAGCCTCGGAATTCTGATTTGTTTGGTCTCTACTATTGGAACCTTGACATTAAACCAAGTCTCTTACAAAATGTTTATTTCTCTGAGGTGCTGAGCCCCAGCTGCCTGCCCACCACCTTTGGGGGGACAGTGAAGACTCAGTGAAGATTTTGTTATGGAGAAGAAAGATGAATCCACTGCTGGCCACAATGGGGATTCAGCCATCAGAGCACAAGTGGCTGCTTTGGCTGCTAAAGAAAGGCTACAGACAGGAGCTCATCTGAAGATTCAGATAATTCAATCTGGAAAGTTGGTGCCACAGGAGGGAACCACAATCCTGACAGACCTCTATCAGGTGGAGGCAGCCCCGCAGTGCAGAAACACTCCCAAGACTCCTGAAGAGGAGCTTTTGTTGATTCTGCTCCATTTTAGTAGAGGAAGAAACTCATTATGAGTTAAAACACATTCTACTCTACATTACATAAGGAAAATGTACAATATTTGGAGCAGTGGAAAGGTTACCCCAATGTTATTTAAAGAGAAGAAAGATGGTCTTTGAGACTCTGTGTGGATCTAAATGGTTAAACACTGTCAGTGTAGAAAATATATACCCCCTTCCTCTCATGACAGACATGCTATCCCACCTGGCTAAGGGCAAAATTTTCACAAAACTGGATTTGAGGGAAGCCTATTACTGGGTGCGAATTATTTATTTATTTATTTATAATTGAATTTCTATACTGCCCTTCTCCCGAAGGACTCAGGGCAGTGTACAGGGCAGTAAAAACTTTACATACAAAAGTTAAAATGAAATTAAATTAATTAAGCCCTAAAAATAAATAATTAAAAATACCCCAAACTCTTAAACCAGGCTGGCCTGTTCAAATAAATAGGTTTTCAGATCCCGGCGGAAAGAGCGAAAGTTGGGAGCCATCCGGAGGTCAACCGGTAATTGATTCCAAAGGGCTGCTGCGCCCACAGAGAATGCTCTCCCCCTGGGGGCCGCAAGCCGACACTCTCTGGCCGATGGCACCCTGAGGAGGCCCTCTCTGTGGGAGCGCACAGGACGAAGGGAAGATGACACCAGCAGCAGGTGATCCCGTAAGTAGTCCAGACCCATGCCATTTAGGGCTTTATAGGTAATCACCAGCACCTTGAATCTCATCTGGAGGGCAGCTGGAAGCCAATGGAATTAGAGAGGAGGCTGGATGGAAGGCAAGCTTCAATTGTCGTTTGGGGTGTTTTCAATTCAAAGTGATACCTTTTGGACTCTAAGGGGGCCCTGCTGTATTTATACAACTGATAAACCAGGTGCTACATGATCGCTTATATAAGGGGATATTGGTTTACCTTGACAATATCCTCATCTACGCTAAAACCATGGAGGAACATGTCAAGTTAGTTCAGGAGGTGCTCAAGAAACTATTAAAAGCTAGCCTCTATGCTAAACTTTCTAAATGCAAATTTCATCAGACCTGCCTCGATTACTTTGTTTAGTCCCATCTATTGGAACCTTGACACCTGCAGTGATATTATATATTATAATATTTATTAATTATAACTATTATGGTGTCAATTTGGATAACTGAAATATTGGAATCTGACACTTAAAAATAAATGTAGTTTAAATTTAGACAGAGCAGCATGAAACTTGCAAGATAATTTTTTTTGAAAGGAAAAATGAGAATATTTGTAGCTCAGGATGAAAATGAGGGGTACTTGGTGCTAGTGCTTGGTGCTTGGTGCTGAGATTGGTTTTTTTCTTGTAGACATTTCAGTACCCAAACTAGGTAAACATCATCAGTGCTAGTAGGGAATTGTTCTCAATTCATATTCTACTGGCTTGCCTTGTCAGTATTGGTGGGAATTATCTTGGTGGTTCATAATTCTATGAATTAGAAACAGTGCTCAGATCAATAGATGCCCCTTACTGGTAGGATTTCTACAACTGCAAAGTTTTATTTGGTAATAGTAAAAGAGCTGAAATCCCCTGCAGTGAGCATTCCCTCCAACCACAGAGACTCAGCTCCCACTGGAGTGATTCTTTTAAAATTCTACTCTTTTGTTTCTCTATCTATCTCTGACAGTTCTTGTTCTGCTATTTCTATATAGACACAAAGAATACAGATTAGATCATAAATGCATTTTTGGTTCAGCGAAATTTGGGAGCAAGGTTATAAATTAAACTTAATGTTACCAACATATTAATATTGGGTATCTCACATAAGTTAAAATATGAAAAGATTAAAACACAAATTAGGAACAGGTAGAGAATAAAATGTCAACAAACTCAGAGAATGTAGAAGAATTTTCCCTCAGAAAATTTACTATCTATTCATTCAAACTCAGTTAGATTTCTTGTTGCAAGCAGAAATACTTGATAGAAAAATGTACTGGATAAAATGAGACTGAAATCTGAAAAAAAATTGCATAGGTACTGTGCTTTAAATTTCTAGTAGTACAAATATTAATAATCAATCATAGAATCCAGATTTGAGAATTGGGAGTGGGCTGGTTCTTTTCTTTGTACTGGGTTTGGTTCCAATGGGTAATGATGGGGGAGAAAGGGAAATATCTGACCTATGACTCTTACTTTTTGGGATGCCTTAGGGCTCCATTGTCATGCTGTTTCCAAAAGGCAACTGGACTTTCTTGTTTGTTTGTTTTTCTTTGAAAAAGTTTTGCTTCTCATCCAAGAAGCTTCTTCAGTTTTAACTGACTGGTGGGGAATGCAAGGATTTATATTCTTAACAGTCATCTGATAGTTATCACTCTGAGCTTTAGTCATTAGCTCTCTGACAGTCATTGAAGCCACTTGAGGGTGGTAGTGGGGGTCATCTGTATCTTCAAAGTATAAATCCTTCCAAAATTCTTCCAAAACCAAGAAAGTCCAGTTGCCTTTTGGAAAAAAGCACCTTTGGGACAATCATGACCTGGATGATTGAGAATCTTCATAGACATTTAAAGCTTAGTTCTCTCTCATTTCCTATTTAACATTTACTCAGCTCACTGGGTGAGCTTGTATGACAGTTATCTTCCATATATCTCCACCCTTGGACCACCTGATAATGCCATGGATGGCCTGTCTCAGTTCCTGAAGGCTGTAGTGGTCTGGATTGTGTACAATGGGCTTTGAGTCAACCCAAGAAAGACTGAGTGGTTCTGGGTATTTGGGGCCTCCTTTGATCTTGGAATGCGGTGACAATACCCCAGTCAGACACACCAAGCAATCTGGGGTAGTACATGCTAGAAGAGCACGTACCAACTGTGGCTAGGACAGCTTATACAAAACTTTGGGTTGTACACTGGTTGCATCCATGCTGCATTTGATGTCTTTGTGACCTCTCATTTGGATAACTGCAATCAATTGTACATCAGCTGCCCTTGAAAAGAATTCAGAAACTTCAACTAGTGCAAAATGCGGCTGCATGGCTAGTAAATTGTGTCATATATTTGACACATGTAAAACCACTAGTACATGAGCTTCATTAGTTACCTGTATATTTCCAGATGCAATTCAAGGCACTGGCTGTCACCTTTAAAGCTCTTCATGACTTGGGCAAGGTTCTCATTTTGTTGTTTGTGGGTCAAATACATATCTCTTTTGAAACTTCATACTTCTTTAAAGTTTTAATTAACTTTAACTTGAAATTCATATAATCATCAGTATAATTTATAACACATAAATCATACTACAGTGGAGTTCAACATTCTTTGACTCTTCTGCTCTTTAACAGGAAACTATTCAATGCCAATCTTATTTGAAGAAGTTTAGATATTCTCTTTGTCTCCTATTAAATATTGACTCACTGAATGCTAATTCAAATAAGCCAAATATTGAAAAAGGTCAGATTTTTACAAGACTCTAGAGAATGCATTATTATATACCTAGGTAGGTAGTAGTAATAGTAATAATAGTAATAATGGTAATAATAGTAATAATAATAATAGAGTTGGAAGGACCTTGGAGGTCTTCTAGTCCAACCCCCTGCTCAGGCAGGAAACCAAGTGGTGGGATTCAAATATGTGAACAACTGGTTCTCTGTGTGGATGCTGCTTCAGGAAGTCCATTCTGGGCCTGGGCAACAAAAAATTAGCTACCAGTTCTGCCGAAGTAGTGCAAACCAGCGGAATCCCACCACTGAGGAAACTCTATACCATTACAGGCAAATGGTTGTCCAGTCTCTTCTTAAAAACTTCCAGTGTTTGAGCATTCACAACTTCTGGTGGCAGGTTGTTCCACTGATTAATTGTTCTAACTGTCAGGAAACTTCTCCTTAGTTCTAGGTTGCTTCTCTATTTGGTTAGTTTCCATCCATTGCTTCCTGTCTTGGTTTCAGGTGCTTTGGAGAATAGCTTAACTCCTCTTTCTTGCGGCAACCCCTGAGATATTGGACCACTGCTATCATATCACCCCTCATTCTTCTCTTCATTAAACTAGACATACCGAATTCCAGCAACCATTCCTTATATGTTTTAGCCTCCAGTCCCCTAATCATCTTTGTTGCTCTTCTCTGTACTCTTTCTAGAGTCTCAACATTTTTTTACATCATGGTGACCAAAACTGGATGCAGTATTCCAAGTGTGGCCTTACCAAGGCATTGTAAAGTGGTATTAACACTTCATGTGATCTTGACTCTATCCCTTGACTCTATCCCCTGCTTTTTGGGCAGCTGCAGCACACTGCTGGCTCATATTTAAGTGATTGTCCACTACCTGTCTTCTGGAATGTTGGCTATTCCTGGCAGCTTGCTGTCATCTGCAAATTTAATAAGTTCCCCATCTATCCCCTCATCCAAATCATTGATGAAGATGTTGAAGAGCACTGGGCCCAGAACAGAGCCCTGGGACACCCCACTACACACTTCCCTCCATGTAGATGCAGTTCCACTGAGGACCACACACTGAGTATGGCTGGTAAGCAAGCTATGAATCCATCTGGTGGTGTTGCTGTCTAACCCACATTTTTCTATCTTATCAAGTAGTAGGTTGTGGTCTACTTTATCAAGTGCCTTACTGAAGTCCAAGTAAATTATATTCATAGCATTCCTCTGGTCCACTAATTTTGTCACTTGGTCAAAGAATGCAATAAGATTTGTCTGGCATGATCTGTTTTTGACAAACCCATGTTGGCTTTTGGTAATGACTTTGTTTGTCTCTAGGTGTCCACTGATTCGTTGCTTGATTATCTTTTCCAGAATCTTTCCAGGTATTGAGGTCAGGCTGATAGGTATGTAGTTTCCTGGATCCATTTTTCCCCTCTTTTGAAGATGGGAATTACATCAGCTCTTTTCCAGTCCTCTGGTAATTCCCCAGTATTCCAGGATCTTTGAAATATATCGTTCAGTGGTTCTGAGATCACATATGCCAGATCCTTCAGAACCTTGGGGTGTAATCCACCTGATCCTGGTGATCTGAACTCATCTAGGGTGGACAGGTGCTCACTTACCATTTTTTTTGCCTGTCTTAACTTGTGTTTCGACTCTGTTTTTTATGGTACTGTTTTTGATAGGTACTTTTTTATCTCTTTGTGTAAAGACAGATGCAAAAAATGAGTTAAGTGGTGCGAACCAGCTGAATCCTACCACTGAGGAAACCCTATACCATTTCAGGCAAATGGTTGTCCAGTCTCTTCTTGAAAACTTCCAGTGTTTGAGCATTCACAACTTCTGGAGGCAGGTTGTTCCACTGGCTAATTGTTCTAACTGTCAGGAAATTTCTCCTTAGTTCTAGGTTGCTTTTCTCTTTGATTAGTTTCCATCCGTTGCTTCTTGTCCTGCCTTCAGGCATAGATAGATAGATAGATAGATAGATAGATAGATAGATAGATAGATAGATAGATAGATAGATAGATAGATAGATAGATAGACAGACAGACAGACAGACAGACAGACAGACAGACAGACAGACAGACAGA